>RJWM01001131.1:0-168902 GCA_004363535.1 Dasyprocta punctata
AAAAAAAAGTTTTTAAAGGGGTGAGGAATGTAACTTAGTGCGAAGGCCCTGCATTCAATCTCTAGGACCAGAAAATGAGGGAGAAATAGGCCTTGTGCATAGGGTGACTGGTGTGAACAGTGTGAGAGCACAAAGTATGTTGGAAAAATGGTGCATAGTGCTGTGAGAACATAAAGCATGTGGGAAGAAGTGAAAGGAAATAATCCAGTCAAATTGTGAAAGCTGTTTTACTCCAGGTGAAAAATTAGTTAATTCTTTACTTAATAGGTAGTCTGGAGTCAAGGAAGTCTTTAAGCAAGGAAGTGACATGATGTCATTAATAGACTAAAATGTGGATTATAGAAGAAAGAAAAAAGCCCAAGTATTGGGTTAGAAGTCTACTTGCTGGTGAATATCAAGATCATTCTAATTAATAATTGGGGAATAACTTAATGTGAAAGGGAAATGGCCTTGATTTCTAACTCTTATTTTGATTTTCTTAGATAATTAAGTTGAAAGCAGAAGCCCGACTTGACCTGCTAAAACAGATTGGTGTTTGTGTGGACACATGGCTCAAGAGTGCCATGAACCAAGTAATGGAAGAACTGGAAAATGAGCGGTGGGCTCGTCCTCCCACAGCAGCCAGCAATGGCACTCTGCACTTGGTATGTTTTCTTTTCTTGGATATGATGGGCTTTTACTCAAGGATGCTATTCTTGGCTATAGCCACAGTTAGCCAAAATTCGAAGAAAAGATAATGGTTTGCTATTGGTTTAGGTTTCTTCTTCAACCTGTCACTTTAACAATGTAGGAAAAAGAAAAGAGGACAAAGCCGGTTTGTTGAGTTGGGTCGGGTTGAGTTGGGTTTTTCTGTGGGCTGGATGTTGAAACTAGGGCCCCACTTATACTGATAAAGTACTTTAGCACTGAGCTACTACAGTAGGATTTGTTTGTTTGTTTTTGTTTTGTACCAGGAATCTAACTCAGGACCTCACACTTGCCAGGCAGGGGTTTTTTCAATGTGCTATGAAGAATACATCATCACTAACTGGGTTCTCAGTGCCAGTCTACCAAATTCATCATTCCATTCATGAAGTAAATAGGCTTCTTGGCTGAAAGTGGTAAAATAGAAAACTTGTTTGTTTCTAAAATCCTCAGAGGTTTTGTCTAGTGAAAATGAATGTAAACATCCAAACAGTTATAAAAAAAACTTAACTGTGAGCCAGCCATAGTGTCACACACTCATAGTCTCACCTACTTAGGAAGATGGAGCAGAGGATCAGTGGAGCCCAAGAATTTGTGAGCAGTCTGAGTTAACATAATGAGAATCCATCTTAAAAAAACAAACAAACAAACAAAAGAACTTGTAATGTATGATATGAGCTGAGTCCAAAGATGACTTCAGGTTCCAAGCGTTGTTGCATTCTAGTCACAAGAAGACAGTGCAGGAGGTTTTTGACAGACAAGGCCAGGACACAAACTTCAGTTTTCTTACTTTCACATCAAGGGTTGTTTCCACTCTGATGTCATCTAGTTGAACTTTAGTTTGTCTTGTTGGAAATCTGAGTGCCAGAAAAATTCAGTAATTTTCCTGCTATTACATAAGCAAGTAAGCCCAGCATGGTGGCATATGCCTATAATCCCAGCACTCAGGAGGCTGAGGCAGGAGGATTGCCACAAAGTTCGAGACTAGCCTGAACTACATAGTGAATTCAAGGCCAGCCTGAACTATATAGTGTAACCTCTCAAAAAAACCAAAAACTGAACAAAACGAAACAAAATACATAGGCAAGTATATGGTGCATACCAGTCAGACTAAAGTAAACCCTACTGCCACCTCCTCACCCATTATTCTTTGTCATCTTACTTCCTTAATGGTAATTATCAGTTGTACTTCTGCTCTTTATTTATTTTCTTCTTTAATTGTCTACCTCCTAGAATGTAATTATTTCTTCTTTAATTGTCTACCTCCTAGAATGTAATTATTATATCTGCCTTGTTCACAGCTCTGTACAGCAAGGTACCTGGTGCATATTAGGTACCTGAGGAATATTTGATAAAGGAAGAAACGAACAAATGTTTGAGTGGGTAGGTAGAATCACAGCAAGTTAAAAGATAGCTCTAACCTCCCAAGTTCTCAGCATATCCTTATTGCCTATGTTTGCATCTTTCCTTGAGAACTTAACCAAAGTTTTAAAACATTCCTGGAAGTTTTATAATTTTTTTTACATAGCATTCTGTTTTCTAGTGGGCATACACTTGCACATTTAAGGATTATGTGGGGGTGTATGTTTTAAGGAAAAATAATGTACGGAAGATTTATTTTTATTCCACTATTACAGTAATCCAGCTGGGAAAAAAACATAGCCCTCTTGACTTTGGGGTTAAAGGATTTACCCTGTTTTCATTAAAACAAAGTTCCTCCATCTCATGGGATGTCTCTTCCCGTTGCGTCTTTTAAAAGTCATAATTTCCATCTGCTTCAGGTTGCTGTGTGGTGCCATTTATGATACCATAACAAGACATTCCAGGCACAGACTTCCTTTTGTCTCCTACAGCAACACTGTTTCCAACCAGTCAAACCCTTGAATGTGGTTGGGCTAACACCTTTTCTGACTAATCACTAGAAGGGACTCATAATACTTGACTTTGCACTTACTTCCTGGTCACAAGTCTTAATCTGTCTGCTTAAAAGAGCTTACAAGCTCAGAGAGCAGACAGACCTTTATAGATCTTGGTGAAAACTAGCAGTGTATGACTGGACCACCATGTGATAAACTTGAAAATGCTTACTTCTGACTCATCACACATTGGAAAAAGTTCCTCCTCTCTGAGTTTCTGAGAGAATATAATGTTAAATGCTTCCAAGGTGTCCTCCAACTTCAAAACCTCATAGTTCTGTGAAATATTATCAGAAAAGCTCAGTACTCGCTAAACAAATAGGAAAGAAGTTTGCCCCCGGAAATAAATGTCACATGAAATGCTCCTTGAAGAATTGTAACCAGAGATATGAAGGGCTCCTGCGTGTGAGGAAGAAGGAACCAGTTGTGGCTGGTAGCCTGTGGATATCATCAGCTCATGTAGAGCTGTCGTATCTTCTTGAAGGGGGCATTGTGCAGTCTCATCCTGTTTTCCTTCCATCCTAGGCAGTCTCATGGAGCCAGTATCTTCCCTCTTTCAGCTGAGAGATTGTATTTTGAGGAAGATCTGCTAGTAATATAAATAAAAGAGGTACTCAGGTACAAAACAGCTTAATGAAGCCCCAGTATTTAACCTACTTGTAAGTAACAACAGTAAAATAATTTAGTGAGGGTTATGTCTCTTCATATTGAGAGCTGGCTGAGGGGCATGAAGCAGAAATACATATTCTGGTGACCAAATATTTTTCTTCCATTATAGATGCCAACAAAAGTATTAGTCATCTGGAAAACATGATTGGTACTCTGTTAGACAGTAACAGTGTAAGTGAGGCGTGCCTTATGAAAGATAAATTTTGTTTGTTTGTATTTGGTGGTACTGGGGATTGAACTCAGGGCCTTGTACATGCTAGGCAAGCACTCTACCACTGAACTGCATCCCCAGCCCAAGATAAATGTTTTTAAAATATAAGTCTATTTCCTTTATAGAATAAGGAACTATACATGGATATTAACTCTGTACCTTCTGTCTTATGCTATGAGACAGAATATAGAACTGGGAAGGAAAACAGAAAAGAATCCCAGAATATAACCACAGTGTTTAACGGAGAGCAGTGTACTAATACAGATACTCAGTTGATAGGTAACTGGAGCCTACACACGGCTTCCTATGATTGAATCATCAATGACCCAGTCACCCTTGCTTTCATCCATTCTCTTATTTTCCTACATTACTCAAAACTCATGCCCACTTTACAACCTAGCTTTTTAAATTATATTTAGTTCACATAAAATTAGAAAATACAATAGTTCATCCTTTTAAAACCACAGGTAGCAATGTGGTATATTTCCTTCCTCTTTTATTTATCTATTGTTAATTTACAAGTGCAAATTGATATTTTAAAAGTTATTCCTTCTTCATTTTACTATTTTTTAACATATTTCTCATAAAAGTTAATTTTGCACCTTTTTCCTAATCTAACATTGCTTGTCACTGAATGACCTTCATAATCAAGATTTTAATGTCTGCATAATATTATATTAGAAAGGCATAGCGAACTCTCCTATACATTCAGTATTTAGATTGTTTCCAGATTTTCACTCTTCTAAATAATACTTTAAAAAGCACTTTTATACATGCAGGTAGCCTTCCATAGCCCTTGTTTCCACATCTATGGATTCAACCAACCACAAATCAAAATGAGTTGGAGGAAAGCAATCTGTACTGAATATACATAGACTTTTCTATGATCAATATTCCCTAAGCAATGCAGTATAACAACTATTCATATAGCATTTACATTGTTGTAGGTAATATAAGTAACTTAAAGATAGTATACGGAAGGATATGTGTAGGTTATATACACTTGCTACATTTGATAAAAGGGACTTGAACATCCATGATCTGATTGTCTGTAATAAGTCTTAGAATCAATCTTCATTGAATACAGAAGACAACTGTACAGACATTCCTTGTATAATGACTGAATTTCAGTCCTATGACTAGGTCGTTTAATGAATTGATCACTAAATGAGGAATTGTATGCAGTATGTACCTTACAATATTCAGAACAAAGAAATAGTTAAAGGAAACTCCAACTTGATGACTTTGCCTTTATTTCCATAACTTATTAGGGGGGGCATCTTAATGAGACAGGGTCTCATTTGCAGTTCAGACTGGCCTTGATCTCACTTTGTAGCCCAGGCTGGCCTCGAACTCGCAACGATCCTCCTGCCTCAGCCTCCCAAGTGCTGGGATTAAAGGAGTGAGCCACCATGCCCAGCTATTTGCATAACTCTTATGGGCAGTACTGTAATGTACAACAGAACATAAAACTACAGTACAATACTGTGCAACACACTCACCAAAAATTACAGCGTGGTGTGGACAAGGTGTGCTGTCCAAAAGAGAAAGACATTGAGGCTCTATCAACAAGATGTGCAGAACTGTACCAAAAAAAAAAAAAAAAGATAGATCTTAAGTCCAGACACCATGGCTTGGTCATAAGTGCAAACACTTATCAAACAGGTGAGTCATTAAGCAAAGAATATCTGTATTAGACATCCTATTATCAAAATACCTCAGTGAAAGTGTTTTGTTTTTCTTAAGGACGCATGTTCTCTAATAATCTTTAAAATAAAAGACTGCAGACACCAACTGATCATCACATCAGCTGGGTTCAAGCAGTGCCGATCCTTCACATGTCAGAAAAGACAGGGATGAAAATTATTTAGAAAATCCAAGGTATCTCATGATATACAAAGTGCTCATCAATAATCATTATTGTAATCCAGATATGATCTTTAGCAAATCAGTAAAATATCTATTCCTATATTTCCTCACATGTCCTTTCCTGGCATCTAGCAGCTTCCATGAATTCTTCAAAATTACATTGATCACATACTTAATACTGCTGAAAACTGTTTTGGATGTGCAATTTTGGCTTATGAATGAAGGAGCTTCTGTGGTTCATTGCAATAGACCAAATGAAACTAAAAGATCACTAATAAAATAACACAGAACCATTTTGACTCTGTAAAAATCATTCAAAATGCCAAATATTTGATAGTGAAACGGGCATTAATAGAGCCATTACTCTGTCCATCTCTGCAGTAAATACCTTGGAGGATAGAAAGACATATAAAGTATGTAATAAAGGAGCGTACTAGCCAGGAGTGTAAGACAAAAAAAAAAAAAAAAATCACAGAGCCAAGAAAAAACAGTGATAACTAATTGTTCAATAGTTTCATGTAGTTCAGAAGTATATATGTGACCTTTGAGAGAATATGTGCATCCATGTGGTATGAGACATTTCTACATATCAAAAAGGTTCAAAGGTAACATCACTTCTATAAAGTTTGTTTATATCTCTGAGTTTCCTTTACTCCAAATGAATCAGTTTTATTATCACCTGTTGGGAGGAAATAGTTCTTAGAAGTGAGACCAATAAAAGTATACAGGTAAATTTTTCTTGCCCTTTGGAACAGCTGTTCTGCCAGTGTCATATGATCAACTTGTTCTATAAGACCATGCTTCAACTCATTCCCTTCTGCATCAAAACAGACAAACCATGTATTTTTTGGATATTGAAGTAAAACAAGTTTGTTTGCCTCAATATCCAAAAGATATCAGGTCGTTTACTTTTCTCCAGTATCAGCCATTATGAGAAAAATACATATTTTGAAGACATTTATCTTTTCATGATGCTGTTTACTTGAAAAACATGCTAGTGAATATACCTTGTTTAATGACTGAGATCCAATCCTGTAACTAGGTCGTTTATTGAAATCGTCACTAAATGAGGAATTGTATATGGTATATACATTACAATGTTCAGAACAAAGAATTGGTCAGAGGAAGCTCCACTTTGATGATTTTGTTTTTATTTGCATAACTTTTACAGGCAGTACTGTAATGCATAATAGAACATATAAGTGCAGTACTATACTGTATAGCACAATCAGCAAAAAATACAGTACTGTATAAACAAAGTGTATTATATTTAAAAAAAGACATTGAGGCTCTATTAACAAGAGATACAGAACTGTACACACACAAAAAGACAATAGTTAAGTCCAAACAATTATTAAACAGGTAGGTTGTTAAGGAAGGCGCTTACACTGCTGAGCTAAATCCTCGGCCCTTTGTATCTACTTTTCAGAGTATTTTTTTTTTTAACTCCCTATAGCGCAGGAGTAGGATTACTGGATCAAAAATTTGTAGTCCTCTGAGACTGGTTTATTTTTATTTTTTTTTCTAACTATAACTGACACTGTTTATAAATTTCCTGTCTTCAGCCACTTTCCGCAACTATTGCACAAAGGCAAATTGACAGTCTGCTTGGTTTTTACAGCCTAAGAGACTGAGCATTTGCAGAGTTGCACAGAAATAAATTGTGACTCCAGTAATTATGAAGATCATAGTGAATAATATGGTTGAAAGGCAAGATTAAATATCTTTGATATGACAGTTTAGTTCCCAGCTGTCTCAGTATTATCTGTCTGTGCAGTCCAGTGGGCTTTGTTTTTGAAATATGAAAATCTATTTATTTGCTTGTGCTAGTCCCAGTGAAAAGAAATAATGGATTTTTATAGTGAAACAAATATAAACTATTGAAAATAGTAGATTATGCCTGCATAAATCTCCAGTTGCTTTCATATTTACAGTATTTCCAAATGGTAATACTGTTTTTATTGAACTAAACTCCATACTTGAAAAGCCCACCTTTTTGGTGAAACTGACATTTCAAATTCCCAATATGATCTAATTCAATTCAGTAAGCATATATGAGCCAGCCCTCCTCATGAGATCGTTTGCTAGGTACTGAGAATTACCAAACTGAGTATATGTGTTGAGTTAGTGTCCACAGAAGGAGACCAGTCTTGTTACTGGATTTTGGGGTCCTGAAATCTGCTTCTGGAGATGATTTCTAGGTTCCTTCTGTTGTGAACAAAGAATTGAATGAAACAAGCATAAATGGTGACATTTATTAAAGGTAGAGGAAAAAGAACAGATGGGTAGTG
This sequence comes from Dasyprocta punctata, assembly GCA_004363535.1. Taxonomy (NCBI): domain Eukaryota; kingdom Metazoa; phylum Chordata; class Mammalia; order Rodentia; family Dasyproctidae; genus Dasyprocta; species Dasyprocta punctata. The sequence continues at coordinate 7,641 of RJWM01001131.1, forward strand.
AAAAAACAGTCTCTTCAGAGTGAGCTTGGTCCAAGTAAAAGTAAGAAAATAAAAATCAGAATACCTATACACCCTACAGCATAAGGTGGGCTACCATGAAGAGTCACCACAGCAAGCACTTAATGGCGACTCTCTCTTTTTATATTCCCCATGCTGGCATCACGTTCAGTTCATCCTATCAAAAACCTGCTCAAGTTCTTGAGAGAAGTTCACTTGCAGGGCTCTGAGAATTATTCTCCACATGTGTCCCAGGATCTTGTTATGTCTCCTTTCCCAGCTAGTTTTAGCCATATCCTGTCTTACTGCTTCGGTCTCACTTAATGGTAGCACTAAATGGTGAACATTGAAAAGATGTACAGAATTTCACCTCTGAAAAAGTGTTTTCAGCTATGTTCTTGACTTTCTGGATAACCATAATTAACAAGTGGAACTGATCCAGTTATCCCACTAATGGGTATATATTCAGAGGAAACAAAATGCAGAAATTGAAGAAGTATCTGCTTGCCATATTTATCACAGTAATATTCACAAATGCCAAGATATGAAATCAATTTAAATGTCCATCAACAAATTAATGAATTTAAAGGTGTAGTATATAATAAGGCCCTGGATTCAATCCCCGCTACCACAAAACACAGTGGTGTGTATATACACATATAAAAAGTAATATTATGTCATTCATGGCAATATGGTGAACCTGAAAGATATAATGTCAAATGGAATAAGCCTTGAACAGAAAACTAAATACCACAGGATCTTGCTCACATTTGGTATCTAAAAATGTTGATCTCATAAGTAGAAAGATGAAAAAAATTTAAATAAAAGCACTAAACCAAAAAAAAAAAAAAAAGAGAGAGAGAGGTGGGGAGGGGGAAAAGAGGAGGAGAAAGGTTGAATGGTGGTCCCCAAAAGCTGGGATGGGCCAGCCATGGTGGTACAGACCTGTAATCCCAACACTGAGAGGCTGAGGCAGGAGGATTGCCACAAGGTCAAAGCCAACTTTGGCTACATAATGAGTTCAAGGCCAGTCTTAACTGCATAGCAAGACCTTGTCTCAAAAAAAAAGAAAGGAAAGGAAAGGGAAAAGGAAAAGGAAAAGGGAAAGGGAAAGGAAAAAACGTAAGCTAGAATGGTTAGAAGGAAAAGCATAGGTAGATATTGATCATAGGATACATAATTGCAGGTAAAAAGAATATATGTCGAGTTCTTGTGCAGCAAAGAAACTGTAGTAGATGATATATTTATTCGTATTTTAAAATATAAAATTTATGTTCTCTGTCCACAAAAATGTGAGGTTAAATAAATAAAGATACATACTCTTATGAAGTCTAACCAAAAAAATAATAATACTGAGCCAGGCATGTGGCATTCACCTGTAGTCCCAGATACTTGAGAGACTGAGGCGAAAGGGTGGTGAGTTGAGGGCCACCATGGGCAACATAGTGGGACTTTGTATCCCAAAGAAAAAGCTAGACCAAAAAATGATAATGATATGTATTTCTAAATAGTGGAGTATTGTTATTAGATTTATTTTGTGTAGTGACTGTTTTAGGAAATGAAGTTTTAATTCACAGCTTAGAAAACATATTTCATTAGTTATAATTTCTTTAAAATAAAAATACAAATTTAAATTCTTTTTTCCTTTTTTTGTTTTATTTTGTTTTGTTTGATGTTTGTTTGTTATTTGTTTGAGGCAGGATCTTGAACTCACTATATAACCCAGGCTGGCCTTGAACTCCTGGTGATATAGTCCTGCCTCAGCCTCCAGCATGCTGGGATTACAAGGATACACCACCATGCTCAGTCATTTCCTAAAAAAATAAAGTGCTTGATACTGTTTTTTGTACATAGAACATGTCAAAAAATATTCATCTGAACTTCGAGTTAAGCAGTTTACTCCAAATCTACCAGCTAAGTTTAAGGTACCACAATAAAAAGGAAGTGTACATTAATAAAAGGGCATATTAAGACCAAAGTGCTCTATCAGGTACATTCTGGTATTATCTGTGGGAATACAATTAATTTATGAATACAACAGTCCTGAGTGTATTTGCAAATGAGGAGATAGACTTGAGAGAATTAAATACCTCCAGGAGCATACAGCTTGTAAGCCAGGAAAGATGATATTTGAACCAAAATCTATCTATGTCTGAACCCCTGCTGGTTTCCATACTCCCTGACTCGTTTTCCCATTATTCCTCTAACCTTTATCATGATTTATTTTAATTATTATACATTTTTAAGCATCTGTTGAGTCATCATTAAATGTCCTTTTTCCAACACAGTTAATGCCCTTGTAGCATCTTTAAGTACTGTGTGACCAGTTTACATTAAAATTTCCAAACTTGATTGATATTTTAACAGCTTATTGAGATATAACTGAAATACAATAGATGCAGATACTTAAGATGCATAGCCTGATACATTTCGACATATGTATATACTAGGAAAACCATTGCCACAATTATAAAAATGAATATCCATTACTCCCAAAAGATTTACTCATTCTTCTTTGTAATCTCCTCTCTTGGTCAACCACTGTCTACTTTCTGTCACTATAGTTATATTTCCTAGAATTTATAAAAATGGAATCATACAATATGTACTGTTTTTTTAATCTGGCCTATTTTCACTCAGCATAATTATTTTGAGAATCATCCATGTTGTTGGATATGTCCATTCTTTTAATTGCTGAGCACCATTTTATTGTATGAATATTGCACAGATTGTTTATTCTTTCACCTGATAATGGACATATGAACATGTGTATTTAACATATTACGGAACTGACAAACTGTTTCTCCGAAGTGGTACCATTTTATATTTCCATCAGTAATGTGCCTGGTTGTCCTACAACTTGTCAACACTTAGTGTGGTTAATCTTTTTAATTTTAGAGATCCTAATGGGTGTGTAATAGTATATTTTTATAGTTTAATTTGTATTTCTCTATTTATGTAGAACTTTTTTTGTGTTTATTTACAACTTTGTATCTTCTTTGGTAAAATGTTCCGATCTCTTGATCATTTTTTATTGGATTTCTTTCTTTTATTGAATCTTAAGAAATCATTTTATATTCTACTTACAGATACTTTATTAGATATATTATTTACATGTTTCCTCAGCCTTTGACTTGTCTTTTTATGTTTTTACAGTGTCTTTCAAATAACACAATTTCTTACATTGATGAAGTTCAGCTTACTAATTTTTTTTTTCTTTGTGGGTCATAATTCCAGTGTAGTAACTAAGCAGTCTTTGCCTAACTCAAGGTCATAAAGATGTTCCATGTTCTTTTCTAGAAGTTTTAATGTCTAAGGTTTTATATTTAAATCTGTGTTCCAGTCTGAGTTAATCTTTTTTTTTTTAAACTGGGAATCAAACTCACAACCTCACACTTGCCAACCAGGCACCGTGCTGCTGAGCTATGTCCCTGACCCATGAGTTAATCTTTGAATATCAGGAAAAAATGAGTTGAAATTCCAACTACTTAGGAAGCTGAGGCAGAAGAATCAACAAGTTCAAGGCCATCCTGGAGTAGCGAGACCCTGACTTAAAATGAAAAATAAAAAGACCTAAGACTATAGCTCAGTGATAGGACACTTGGCTAACATACACAAGGTCCTGTGTTCATTCACCAGTACTGCCAAGGTCTCACTATGTAGCTCATTCAGGCATCAAACTCATGATGCAGCTGCCTCAGCCTCCCCAAATACTAGAATTCCAGGTGTGCCACCACTGTACCTGGCTTGTCCATTGTTTTTAAGACTGCTCTTTCTCAATTGAATTGCCTTCACATTTTTATCAAAACATCAATTTATTAGGTCAGGTGGGCATACATATATTCTGCAATACACTGTCTCTGTCTCTCTGTCCCTCTGTCTCTCTCTTTGTCTGTCTGTCTCTGTCTCTCTCTGTGTGTCTCCGTCTCTGTCTGTCTGTCTGTCTGTCTGTCTGTCTGTGTGTCTCTCTCTCTCTCTCTCTTTCTCTCTCTGTCTTCACTACTCTGCAGTCCAAACTCCAACCTATGGCCTTCCTGAATTTCCACTTCCATCTCTTCAGTTTAAGGGGGCCACTCTGTCTGGGTTTCTTCTCTTAGGTCTCAGCCTGGAAATTTTCCAACAGTAGGTTGGGCAGATTATTTGTTTCCTATGACCAGAAATCACTATGTATTGTTTGATGTTCAGGATCTTGAAAACTGTTCTTTCATATGCTTTGAACAATTTTGTAATTGTCTGGCAGGAAGTTTAAATCTGGTCCCTGTTGTTTCACATTGCTTAGAAGCAGAAATCCATTTTCCTTACATTTTTAACATTGTCTTTTATAACTACTTGTGTCATATTTAGAATAATGTTCACTGTGATCACCTCTTTGTCCAGGTGAATTTCAAAAGTTCTGCTAGTTAATATTCTATAGGCTGATTCCTTTTGCTGCTTTGAATGTTAACCAGATTCTTTGCTTAGATTCTCTCTGTCTCATAAAAATAATAAAATGATTTATTGCCAGGCGTGGTGGTGCACACCTTTAATCCCAGCACTCGGGAAGCAGAGGTAGGTGGAACGTTGTGAATTCGAGGCCAGCTTGAGCTACAGCATGAGCAAGACCGGCCTGAACTACATAGTGTGACCCTGCCTCGAAAAAACTAGGGCTGGGAGTTTGGCTCAGTGGCTTAAGTACCTGCTTGAGAGGCATGAGGTTGTGAGTTCGATCCCCGGTACTGACAAAAATATATATAAAATAAAATGATGTATTAAGTCTCCTTATTTACCAAGCATGCATTAGGGGTTTTAACTATACTACCTGTCTTAGTTACTTTCTGGTTGCTGGAAGAAAATACCCAACACCCGCAAGTTAAAGGAGGAAAAGTTTATTTTAGCTCACAGTTTGTAGAGGTTTCAGTCCTTTGTCAATGGCTCCAAGGCAGGGCAGCATGGCAATGAGGCATGAAAGAGGAGAAACAGTCAATGACAGGGCAGGTGTGAGGCTGCCAGCAGCAAGCTTTCCTTTCTCTTTTTATTCCATTCAAGCTGCAGGCTTATTGGTTGGTGCCACTAGATAATGCCTTCCCATTATCTCCACCCAGAACTATGCTAAGCCAGTCAATGGATGTTCTTAACTTAGTCTCACCCATGATCTAGCTACCTCCCACAAGCCCCATCTCTGAGCACCTGAGGCTTTGGGGGAGACATAAGATATAAACTATGGCATTACCTTATTTGATCCTTATAATATCCCTGTGAAGAAGTGTCTTCATTGGAAACGTAATTGAAGTTGAGATGTTAAATAATGTGCCTAGGATCGCACAACAAGTAAATGGTATAATCACTACTCACACCTAAGTCTGCCAGATCCCAGAGCCCTCTGCTTGCTACTTTGTGACAGTGCCACAAATCTGATGACACTCATTGGATTTTTTTGCTGAGTACAAGAAGATTACTTTTCAGCAAAACTAACTCAAAAAGATTATTCTTAACTGCTTTCACAATAAGAGTAATCATTTCACAACCTCTAAGGAAGGAAAAATATCAGTACAGCTACAAAGAATCATTTTGATTGAAGTTCTGTCAAGTGACAGGAAGAAAAAGAATTGAGAGCAGTTGTTAAGAGAGGAGGAATGTGATTATAGAAATGCTGGGTCAAGAAAACATTATAACAATTAAGTGAAGGGGTCGGAAAAGGGAAGTGGAAGAAGTTATTCTGAGGTGATATGCTTTGGAAACCTGCTGGAGCATTGTAGACTCATATGGCAGCAACCATTGTTGCTGTCGCTGCAGCTTTTTATTCCTTACAATGAGAGTCAAAAAACGAACTCAAAATAGGAAAAGAAATGTATAGTATCAACCAGTGTTACCAAGATAATATGTTTTGGTTGATTCCCAGTATCAAAGTGTACAGCACATGTTAACATTCCATGTATATTTGGAAACTTGTTCAACCCACATTTTTATAGTACCTGTAACCTTTCCTAGAATAAGAAGGCTAAGTATATAAAAAATGGTTTAAAGTTAGTTTTGTGGCAGTTTCTAGAATGAGATCCTTATCTTCTATTTGATACAATGGTTATTGGAAAACAATAGCTTCCTAACTCTAAATTTTTGAAAAATTGAGATCTGCCAGGCATGGTGGCACACTCCTATAATCTCAACACTTGGGAGACCAAGGCAAGAGAATCACAAGATCAAGGCCAGTCTGGGCTACTTAGCATGTTCAAGGCCAATGTGAACTACATGGACTCTGTCTCAGTAAAACAAATGAAAACTCAGGATCTGAGCCTATTTTGCCACTGACCTGACTGATTGTACATGATTAAGACAAGGCACAAGATTACCTCACTCATCTGTGAAGAATTTTCAGTAATAGTTATAAATGAAAATATTTCAGGGTCTTAGAAACAATGGCAACAAATGTGGCTGGAAAAAAATGTAGCTTATTCTTCTGGAACTTGCTGTGTAATTTTATGGAATTTGGAAAACAGCAGTGAATGGTTTTATCACCCTTGTTGAAAATAATTTAACCATATATGTGAGGATTTATTTCTGAGCTTTTGGTTTCCTAATTTATTTTTAATGGGTGCTATTTATCTGAGCTGGGCATGGTGGCGCTTGGGTATAATCCCAGCACTAGACAGAGGCTCTAGAATCATTGTAAGTTCAAGGCCAAGCTGGGTTACATACCGAGTTCAAGGCCAGCTTGAGCTACATAGCAGACCTTATCTCAAAAGACAACACATAGCAACAACAAAAAAGGTATTTATCTGTAATATGGATAAAGCATATTTCATTGAAACATTCCCCTTTTGATGGACAGATAAATTTGTGTACAGGCTTTTGCCACTACAACCAGTGTTGCAGTAAGTATCTTAGAATATAATCTTACATCCTTTCATTTCTCCATTGTGGAGTCACAAAACTGGAATTACTAGGTCAAGTAATTTTATTTTTAGGGATATTATTTTCCCAAAGTAGTGTACGAATTAACATTTCTACCAACCATAGATGAAAGCCTTGGTAGAACATTTTAATGTTTCCTAATGTGATCATTTAAAAGTGTAAAAAGCCTTTGTCAATATTTAACAGTTAAAACTGAAAGGATACTGAAATTATTTCTTATGTAGTCAAAAGACATTTTACTTTTATTTTTAAATACTAAATTTCATAACATGAAAAATATGAGAACAGTTAATCATGTCTAGTGCAGTAAAACAGGTAAATTGACATTTTGAAATAATCGCATTTTAAATGTTCCTGTTTTCAGCTATCTTCTTGAAGTAAGCAAAGTAGCCAATGGCTTCTAATTTTTCCTAGCTTAATGCAGATACTGAAAGAGAAGAAGGAGAAGAGTTTGAAGACAATATGGACGTTTTCGATGACAGCAGTTCAAGCCCTTCTGGCACCTTAAGAAATTATCCACTCACCTGCAAAGTTGTTTATTCCTACAAGGTTTGTATTCCTCCAACCTGTTGCTTAAATTATGGTAACTCTGAGGTAGCTATATCTACCCAGCCTCTAGTGCTTTGCTTAGCATAAAATTGGCATTCAGTTAATATTAGAGGCAGCACAGCATAATGGTGTAGAGTTTTGGGTCTGACATTAGACTGCAGGAGTTAAAATCTTGTCTCTTCTGCTTGTGAGCTTTATGACCTTGCACTAGTCCCTTAGGCTCTGTGAGTCTCGGTTTCCTCGTCTATATCATACAGATAATATTGTAGGGTTAATGCAAAGATTAAATGAGATAATACTTTTATACCAAAGCATTCACCACAGTACCTGCCTGTTGTAAATTTTCAGCAAATAGAACTCTTACCTTTTGTCTCAATTGCCTGTTTAGCATTATGATGGCCCCCAAAATTGATATCAAAGGAAAATTGTTTTACAAAACAGTTTTTAAAATTTTGCTTATCTTTTCCTAAACTTATTTCCCACATTAAGCAGGACCCTGGTTTAATAGATGTCAGAATTTCCAAACCTGGTTAGATATAATACTTCTTAATCTCTCTCACCCATGCCCGGCTTTTCCATTAATTTTTTACTCATTATAAAATAAAACAAGGTTCCTTTCCCCAGCTCTCTTTGTCTGACTCACTTGTTCAATATATCAGCCAATCCTATTGAACCCGCTCTGAAACATACTGAATCTGTTTCCTTTCCATCTCTCTTGCTACCGTCATGGTTTAAGCCAGTGTCTTGATGACTTTTAGAAGTGGAGGGGAACCCTCGATGTCATTTTCCCTCTTTCATAACTTGCCTCTCAGCAGTCCATTTTCTACTCTACAGCCACAATTTTCTTGGAGAATGAGTGAGATGATTTCATTCCCTTTCTGAAATCTCTTTTTAAGCTTCCCATCACATGTAGAAAACAAATAATCCAAACTCTTCCCTGGGATTTATAATGTCCATCCTGATCTGGCTCTAGCCAGTCTCCCTAGCTTCATGTCAGATTGTTCTCCCTCCTCACCCACTGAACACACGTTAGCCACTCTGGCTGTTTCTCAGGCTGTGTAAGACTCCCTCCCGACTGCCCCTTTGTATTTACTAGCCCTCTATCTATGATTGTTTTTCTAAATCTTATTTGGTTGCCACTTCTCTCCATTGGACTCAGCTCAAATAGTGCCTCCTGAGATTATCCCCAACCAGCATATAGCCAATTCCTCAGTCACAACTGTCTATCCTAGTGCCCTCTTTTATGTATTTCACAGTAATGTGTCTCCTAACCATGAAAACACATTCTGAGAAATGCAATGTTGGGTGATATTGTCATCACAGAATAAGCTTATGCAAATCTAGAGGCACAGCCTATGGCACACCTGGGCCATATGGTATAGGTATATTATTCTTGTTCTTCAAGCCATGATGAACAAAACACAGAATGAAATCAAACACAGGAGGAAATAATGCAGTCAAACAAGAGATGGAAAAAGACATGAGATGTACAAGGCTGCTGTCAGCCAGCATACTTGAGTAAACTTCTTTAATAAGTAGGAGTGCATGCTAAAATAATGATAAAGACAATTATGCATGCTCTGTCTCAGCCTCCTCATTGCGTGATGATGAATTTGTTTAATCAGGTCCCAAAAGAAAGTCTTGTTTCCACATGTAAATGGTGGGTCACCTTTGGAAAGCCTTCAAGTTGTTGCAAATTCAAGCCTTGACAGAGAACTATCCTTTGGAAGTTCTGTGGAAATCCAAGGGCAACTGGTAAAAGTCTGTCCAAAAGGCAGAGTTTGGAACTGAAGGCAGAAAAAAATTGAAGTTACTGGGAATTTTGATGCCAATGCATTCCCTATCAAATATAAAGAGAAGCATCCTCTGGAGTTCCTGAGAGAATTCCCTCACCTTATACATAAGATAAATATTCTGGAATCTGTATTGAGGGTTCACAGTAGAGCCACAACTGCTATTTGTTCCTTCTTTAAGGACAGGAGCTTTATGCACATTTATACCCCAGTAATTACATCTGGTGACTGTGAGGAGGCTGGAGAGATTTTACAAGTTGAGCCATCCAGCAAAATAAAGGTACTTAAGGAGAGTTTCTTCAATGTTCCTGCTTTCTTAACCATCTCAGGACACTTCATCTAGAAGTGATGTCAGGTATATTGCAAGACGGAGGAAAACGAGGTCCCTGGAGTCAAATCATAGAGTTTTACTCCAGTGTTTACCTTGGTCCAACATTGTGAGCTGAGAATTCTCAGAGCGGGACATACCTAGCATTGTTTTATATGGTAGAAGCAGAGATTTCTTTGTTGAGAACCTTCACGATTCCATGCAGGTTATGGAGGATCTCTCCAAGGTTACAATGATTGTTCTCTGAAATTGTCCCAAAGATGTTGAACTCTGACACAAATTCATAGCTCCTGGCCACAAACAGTTCTTACATGGAGGCCATAGAGAACCTAAAGAAAGCATCCTAGAACTTCACCTTCATCCTAGAGTGGGGTGTTGATTTACAAACTGAACGTGAGAAGTACTTGGTGAAGCACTGTGGCAACATACCAGTCTTTGTCACTAGCTACCCACTAGCACTCAAGTCTTTCTAAATGAGCAACAATGAAGATGGTCCTTACCACACAGTTGCTGTTGATCTTCTGGTACCTGTAGTTGGGGAGCTTTTTGGTGGCAGCCTCAGGGAGGAATGGTACCATATGTTAGAGCAGCAGCTGGCCAGATCAGGACTTACAGAAGCCTGTCAGTGATATCTGGACCTTTGCAGATTTGGATCTGTGCCACATGGAGCTTTGGGGATGGAATTCGAATGCTACCTATAGTGCATCTTGGGAGCTGACAATATCAATGATGTTATCCCCTTTCCAAAGTTCATTCATTTGTGTCTTTTATAACTGAAAATTTGGTTAATGAATAGTGCCCTTTGACAGAGGCACCATATATATTGCTTTTTTGAGTTTTATAAAAGTGAAATTCAGTACATAATTGTTCCACCATAAGATACAATGTATGAAAAGTAAAAATGATCACAATTTTCTGATAAAGCCAAAGTCATTACATGGAAAAATGATTTCCCTCTGGAAGAGGCACTTATGGCAAGTGGACTTTCAGATCTGTTACTTCAGTTAAGAAAAAAGGAAGTAATCAAGCCTATAGTCCCAGCTCTTTAGGGACTGAGGCAGGATCACTTGAACCCTAGAGTTCCAGGCCAACCTGAACAACATGACAATACTCATCTCAAAAAAAAAAAAGAAGGAAAAAATTGAACTAGGTTGATGGTCTCAAAGGTCTCTTCAAATTCCAAGACAAGATGAAACAGTGTATTTTACTTTGTCTTTATTCAGTAGATCATTTCTTTCTGTAACTTTGGAGAAGCAACAGCTAAAAATAAAACATTGTTGCACCTTTCTCCCTTGCAGTTTAACCTGTGATAAATACCCATCTTACTCTCAATGCTTTATTAGACTTAACAGAAGAAAATACTCTTTTTTAGAGTCTTAGTTGATTTAATAAAGTTGCTATTCTGAATTGAAGTCATCTTCCCTTGGTCTGGGAGAGAAAAAAAATAACATAATAACTATTGATCTTTAATTGTAAAAGCTAATGAAGTATTATATTATTTAAACTATAATCATTATTCTAGTTATTTTATACTAGATGTTTGTAACTTCTCTAATAGTCAATAAAATAAATTTTTAAAAAAGAAAAAAGTAAAGTAATGTTAAAAAGTATAGTATAGGAAATACATACACTAGCCGGGCGTGGTGGCACACGCCTTTAATCCCAGCACTCGGGAGGCTGAGGTAGGCGGAGCGTTGTGAGTTCGAGGCCCACTTGGGCTACAACATGAGCGCAAGGCGGCCTGAACTACATAGTGCAACCCTGTCTCAAAAAACTAGGACTAGGAGTTTGGCTCAGCGGCTTAAGCGCCTGCCTGGCAGGCAAGAGGTTGTGAGTTCGATCCCAGTGCCACAAAAAAAAAAAAAGAAAGAAAATACATACACTAGCATCATAGTCATTTATTGTCACTATTCAGTAATATATACTGTGCATAACTGTATGTGCTATACTTTTATAGCACAGTAGGTTTGTTTATGTCAGCACCTTCATAAACATGAATGATGTGTTATGCTAGTGTCCGGATGGCTGCAGTGTCATTAGGTTATGGGAATTTTTCATCTCCATTGTAATCCATTATAATCTTATGGGATTACTGCATATGTGTATAATCCACTGCTTACCAAATGCTGTTATGCAGTGAGTGATTGTTTAGTTCTTAGTACTGGTACTAGTCAAACTTGATCTTGCTCATTTTCGTATTTCTTTGTCTAGCTGCTACTGAAAGTCCATGAAAACAGAAACCTTACATCTGTGTGTCTCTTCTATGTGTATTGAGCACCTGGAACAATGCCTGGTGCACAGTAGGTCTTCAATAAGTAATTGTAGAATGAATAAATGAATGATATAAGGGAGACTAGAACAAATGAATCCTTCTCTGGTCTGCATTTGGATGGAGACAGCAGTAAGAAAGAATAATGCTAAAAGAGAACAGTCATCCTACACTGGAGAGCCTTACTCCCACCGACATTTGTAGCCAAAAGTTGATGGTATTTACTCCTTAATATCAGTGGTTTCCAGGCTTTTTAAATTTTTAACACCCTTTTATTATATTTAAATTCATAATAGTTCTTGTTTTTGGAAAGGCTTAGAAATTTTTCCAGTGTATGTTGTTTTGATAATCTCCTCAAAATTTGAAATCATTTCCTAAGAAATTTGAGAATGTTTTATAGAGTATTGTAAGACTAGGATTGAGAATATTTTCTGATGTCACCTCTCATTGTTATATTTACTTAAAAATTCCAGAATTAAAATTTAATGCCCTTAAATGGAGAGCCCTAAGTGCCTGACCAAATATTGTTATGCAGTGCATAATTTTATAGTTCTTACTACTAGGCAAACTTAATCTTACATTTTTTCAAATGTCTTTGGCTGCCCTCTGAAGATCCATGAAAGCAGCATGATTTTTTTTTTTTTTTTTTTTTTTTTGAGACAGGGTCTAACTATGCAGTTCAGGCTGGCCTTGAATTCACAGCAATCTTCCTGCTTTAGCCTCCCGAGTCCTGGGATTACAGGTGTGCAGTACCACACCCAGCTCAAGCAGCATGGTTTTAAGCAGCTCACATTCATTCAATATTCCCTCCTTTGGCATATCCTAGACATGTCCCTATGGTTAACTAGACCATAAAAATCTATGTAGTCAATCATTGAACCAATACGTGTCCAATATATGATAACTTCTTGGAAGCAAGAATGAACATGACATTATCACTGCCTTCCAAGGAATAGATAGTCTTAGAGAGGATAAATATTAATCTGAAAAATACAACATGTCTGAAAAGATTTATAGTAAATGTAAAGTCACTAATTCTACTTTTGATAGTTGGGAGGTAGCATTTAAATTAGATTATAAATAAGACCCTTCTAGAAACAGTGAGTGGGTGGGGAGAGGAAGGATAGATACATGTCCCTATGGTTAGGGTGAGATGACAATATGGGGTGTTTGGGACAGGTTACCTTCAGTGCTATGGGAGTACTCAGAGGGAGGATAAAGGAACAGACTTAAAGTTGTTTGCTGCCAGACAGTAAAGGGCCTGATGTACCAGTCTCATAACTTTGGTTTTTGTCCTGGCTTAGAGGAGCCACTGGGTATCCTAAAAACAGATTGGACTTTTAAGGTGGTAACCCTGAACCAGGCCTGGTGGCGCAAGTCTACAATCCTAGCACTCAAAAGAGACTAGGGCAGGAGGATTACCATGAGTTCGAGGCTAACCTGGGCTACATAGTGAGTTCAGGACCAGCCTGAACTACATAAAACAAAAACAATAACAACAACAACAAATGAAAGTAACCCTGGTCATGATACAGAGCCAAATGTATCCAAATTTTTAGCTTGCCTGGGCCTCACTGAATGAAGAGGAGTTGCTTTGGCCTCATACAAAATATATAATACAGTTATAATAAGTAACAAAAGTTCCTTTTTTATGTGTTTTTTCTTACAACATTTATACATGCCTATATTCCTAGCACTTGGGAGGCTGAGGCAGAAAAATCACCATGAGTTCAAGGCCAGCCTGGGCTGCATAGTGAGTTCAAGGCCAGCCTGAACTATAGTACATAGCAAGACTCTGTCTGAAAAACCCCCAGAAAACAACTTTTTTTAAAAAAAGATGATAAACAGCCACAGGTTAGAAACACCTGGTAGACATTCTATGGGAAACAGATGAAAATAAAGAGAGATATGCTGGTCACAGTGGCATGCAACTGTAGTCCCAGTTACTCAGGAGGCTGAGGAGAGAGAATCACTGGAGGCCAGCCCAGGCAGCATAGGGAGAATCTCTCTCTCTCTCTCTCTCTCTCTCTCTCTGTCTCTCTCTCTCTCTCTCTCTGTCTCTCTCTCTCTCTCTCTCAAAAAAAAAAAAGGCAGACGTTGACTTTAACCTTTACCATGATTCCTATGATCTACCAGTGATGACAAACCTTTTAGAACTTTCAGTAATACAAACACCTCACTGTAACACACATGCTGCAGGTTTGCCACCACTGGTCTAGACCAACAAAGAAAGCCTAAATCGATCTGATGAGAACAAAGAAAAGCTATATTTAATGGTTAGATTCAGATGCCTTAAAAATGTTCATAACATTCAATCCATAATATAGAAAATGTTTTTTCAGGGATGAGAGTTTGGTTCAACAGTAGGTAGAGCACTTACCAAAAATGAGCCAGGCCCTGGATTTAATTCTTAGCCCTGCCCAAAAAAAAAAAAAAAAAGAAATCATCTTACTACTATAGGACTTTATAATATCTTAAATTTGGCAATCCGAGAAGGAAATAAATTGGCCATTCATATAATACAACCACAACATACAGTATTGTTATGAATGTTGTTCAAATTTACATTACTAAGAATTTTTATGTAGAAAGAAACACAATGGCAAATTTTTTAAAAGTATACCAAATTTTGTGTGCTTTCAGATCTCAATTATGCATGTTTTTCAGCTTTTTTACACGAACATATATTACTTTTGTAATCTGGAAAATCATATTGCTTTAAAGAAAACACAAGAAATTTGAAGAAATATAGATGAGAATAGATTCTGTCATTGGATGTTAGGAAGTAGGAAATATGTGATATTTAATAGCCATTTACTGACCAATTGCTGTCTGTGGTTGGGATATGTGAGAAGAAATAGTCTCTGCCTTAAGTAAGGCATTCTAGCAAGGAGCCCATAGGACAAACAACTAGGATCTCACTGTAGTCGATATGAGAGGGATGCACAAAGCCGTATAGCAACAAAAGGAAGAAGAAGCAACTAGCTCATCATGAGTATTCTGGGGAAATATATAAGCTGGGCCACAAACCATTAATAATAATAATAGCTACTATTTCTTTATTTCTCATTTCTTCAGTAACTTTATAGGGAAGATATTATCAAACAGCTCATCTATCGCAGTCCTGTGCTCTTTTCCAGACTCTAGAATGCAGCACTGATCAAAACACAAAAATCTCTGCTTTCATAGTGTTTACATCTAGTGGAAAAAAAAAAAAACTGAGACTGAAAGGCATGCAGTTGCTTGCCCATAGAAACAGACTGAAGCCAGACTTTCACCCACCGTAATCTGACTTATTCATGAGATAGGGAAGACAGAGTAGAGCGTGCCGGACTGAAGGAACAGCCTGGTAGAAGTAGAGAGGCAAGGAAGAGCATGGCTTACTCAGTGAACAACAGGGAAGAGCGTGCTGGTCCAAAGTACCTCAAGGCCCAGTTCATATATTTCACCATATATTGCCTGTAGGTCTTGCTTGATAGGCAAAAGTCAGCCCTTGTTAAGTGGGGAATGGTCATGGAGCGGGGACAGCACAGTCACACTTGTGCCTTTGTTGAACAATGTACACAGTGTACATGGACCCTGTGACTTTCTCACAGGACCAGCAATATATTAAAAGGTGCTCTGGTCCCTCCTGCTTTGCTCTCAACACACATTAAAGTCTAGTTGTTTGCTACTTTAAGTCTTGCCATGTAATTAGGAATATATCTTTACTACAAGGTTGCATCTTGCTGGTATATTCAAGGCAGTGTGGTTAAAGGGTAGCAAAGAAATTCCATTGAAAAAGCTATATGAAGAGTGGTGTTTTCTCCTCATGTTTTTAGATCAGAGGTGGTTTACTTAAAATTTGTTCCTGGAGTATTCTCTGGTTGGTCTTAGTCATCTGTTTTCAATACAGTACCTTTTTGTCTCAAGGAGCTATGGAAACATCCAGAATCTGGGTTTTGATGAAATGTTTTAATATTCATGAAGTAACAAATGAGTCTTAGGAAGTGACTTACTTTCTTGCCTTTTTGTTTTGATAATTGGGAGACATTTTACACTTTCACATTTGAGATTTGAAAAATTGTGGTTTAGTTGATAGTTTTAATTGACCTTAGGATTTACAGAAAAAATTGAAGGCTATTTACTGGAGACCCAGAAGATGCCAGTAAACCCCTGCCTGTTGCACGTGACAGGCAAGGCTCTTTACAAAGCAAAGCTCTGTGGAACTGCTGAAGAGCTTCCTCAAATCTAGTGGCTGGCGCTGCCAGAATAATAAAACACAGAAGCATCCAAGGGGAATCAGCCCAAGCTCCACACTGAAGCTGAAGCATAATCCAAACCTTGACTAATTTCAGTCATCCTTTTCCCACAATTTTCTTCGTTTAACCACTGTTTTACAGCAATTTCAGATCTAGTGTAGGCACTGCTTAAGCTACCATCCAATTCACATACATAGTTCTTTTTTTTTTCTTCCACAGCATGACCTCCATGGTAGCCCTCTGGTAGTTTCATTTCAGTGCCTTCTCCTCTGCCTGTGCTTCCCAAGTCATCATGGTTCTGTGTTTACTCATCCCATTTTGACTCCCCCATCCTCCAGAGAATGGCAGGATTGTCATTTTGAAGGAATGGAGGTATCAAGTTGAGTAACTTACTAATATGTGCATAAGCTGGAGCTCTAATGCAGATCCTCGCCTTCCAGTGTGGTGCTCTCTTCACTGATGGCCTCTTGAGGATCCAGTTTCTGTTGCAGTTTTGTTTTGTTCAGTTTTTTTTTAAAGTAAAACTTCACCTCATTATGATAGTTTACAGCATTAAAATTTTTGTTTCTCAAAATCATTTCAGAATTTGATCCCCAGTTTTTGTTATGGCCAACTCACATCTGCTCCTTATCTAACCTTTATAATTTTGTCCATGACCATCCTACATTGCAGGCTTCTCAACCAGATGAGTTGACCATTGAGGAACATGAGGTGTTAGAAGTGATTGAAGATGGAGATATGGAAGACTGGGTAAAGGTATATTCCTTTGCTCATATCACCCCTTCTTGTGATATTTTAGGAGTTTCTTTTGGTTCTTGTCATTTTCTGTTCAGACTATGTATGCAAACCTTTTTTTGTCACATGTCTTTCACCAGGCTCGAAATAAAGTTGGCCAAGTGGGTTATGTGCCAGAAAAGTACCTACAGTTTCCCACCTCGAACAGCTTACTGAGCATGCTGCAGTCCCTGGCTGCTTTGGATAGTCGGTCACACACATCCAGCAATTCTACGGAAGCAGAACTCGTTTCAGGCAGCCTCAACGGAGATGCCAGTGGTAAAGACTGAAACAAGGCACTCTTTATTTGGTCATATTTGACCTACACTATATTACCCAGCAGTAAGCCTCCAGTAGGTTAAAATGCACTTTATTTCTATCCTATACTGTTTTCCTGCATTTGGTCACATTCATCCTGTGCAGTAGAACTGTAAAGTTGATCTTTAGTGAGTAAAAACATTACAGCTTTACTCCTATCCTGTGTGATGGTTTTTGAGTTGTCATGTGACCCTGGGGTGGGTGCAGAAGCAGTCTAGCTGTAAATGTTCTTATCAGATTTGTCTTTCTCTTGCTCCCTAGTCTGTTTTGTGAAAGCACTTTATGATTATGAAGGCCAGACAGATGATGAGTTATCTTTTCCTGAGGGAGCAATCATTCGTATCTTGAACAAAGAAAACCAAGATGATGATGGCTTCTGGGAAGGGGAGTTCAATGGGCGGATTGGAGTTTTCCCATCGGTGCTAGTGGAAGAACTTTCAGCTTCAGAAAATGGTGACACTCCATGGATGAAAGAGATTCAGGTACATAAGAGGGAAGAGAGTTGAACTTAGAAATGGTAATGAAAATTACTGCCGAGAGGTTTCTTGATGCAGGCAAAAGTGCTCTCTTGGGATGGGGATGTAGCTCAGTGATAGAGTACTTGCCTAGTTTAATCCCTAGTACCACTTAAAAAAAAAAAGTGGCCTGTAATCTCTCTGGCTCACCCTCCCCATTCCAATTCTGATTACCAGAATTTGAATTTGGAAAGCCAGAGAGAGACTTGTTAGGCTCTTGTGGAATATGGCCATACTATACCTCCAAACTCCCATACTGTTCTCTAAATCCATTAACCAAAATCCTAAAGTGTATGTAACATACAAAAGATGGAATTGGTGGAAAGAAAGAAGCAAACCAGAGACGGAGTATATTCTCTGTGGTTAGTTTATATACTATAGTTCTTAGCTGGCTCCTTCACTCTGGCCCCATTGCCTAGCCCGGATCCTGCCAGGGCCCCTGTCCTACATTCAGGTGGCTGTAGCCTTTGCTCATCACAGGGAACTTGCCTTTACAGGAAATCCCTAATTCAGTCACTCTAGGGATCTGTCACAACAGGACTTGCTGGTAACAGAATAAAGATTGTGCTTGCCAATCTCGTTTGCGTGGTAATTGTTACCACTTAGCCTCATACACAAACACCTGTAATCCCAGCACTTGGGAGGCTGAGACAGGAAGATTGCTGTGAATTCGAGGCCAGCCGGAACTGCATAGTGAAACCTTGTCTTAAAAAAAGAAAAAAAAAAAACCACACCAACTCAACCAGTTATTTTACCTTTACAAACAGAAAAACACAACTTGTCTTCATTTTGTTCTTTACTGGGTTTACTGAATGGCTAATTCGTTACATTTTCAGTAGAGTCTCAGAGAGTAGTTTCACTTGATCACTATTTAAGGTAAAATCAAATCAGTACTATAATGAGATCTGTGAGAGGAAAATGTTAGGTATTACACAAAACCGGGATTTGGATGCCCATTTGCTTCTAATGTGACCAACAAGTTTTAACAGTTATAACTTAGCTCTAGAGAAGAATATGTCATAAGCCCCCGAAAAGCCCCCAGCTCTCCTTCCTGAGGCCAAGAGTGCCTGGTAACCTTGCCTCCCTTGCTACAGATCTCTCCTTCCCCAAAGCCGCACACCTCCCTGCCTCCACTGCCGTTGTATGACCAGCCTCCTAGCAGCCCTTACCCTAGCCCAGATAAGAGGAACTCCCAGTTCTTCCCCCGATCTCCATCAGCACAAGGTAAGGTCCTCCAAGACATTTTCACTTCAGAAATACACCAGCAATTTTATTGCTTAACAGCACAAATAAATTGAGCTTCTTTGGTTCTGTCCCTCAGAAAACAACCTTCATGCCGAATCCCCAGGATTCTCACAGGCATCCAGGCAGACTCCTGAGACCTCATATGGCAAACTACGACCTGTAAGTCTCCTGTTCATCAGGGTTATGGACTGAATAGTTCTTCCAAATTGAAAGTGAGAAGTTAATGTGTTCCCACACTCCTGTGTTATTACTGATTCTACCAAGCAAGGTGAAGGACTTGGGAAAGTAAAATGAGCTATTGAAAAAGGGCTATGAAGTCAACTCACTTTGGAACATTTAGTCTATATTGAAACTTTTCTCACTCAGCATGGTAAGAGCACACAAGATGATACCTATGCAAGTGAATTTAAATTGTAACAAGTTCTCTGAACATAAAGTAGTGTAATTGTGAAACAGAAGCAATTTTTTATCAAGCATTTATTAAGAACCTATTTTCCAGGCCTATATTTGTATGAGGAACACTAAGCTGAAATTATATACTTCATGGCCTCAAAGAACTTCTGTTCCCTGGGAGAGTATGTTCTGATTAGTAGCTACTTTTGCTCACTCTTCGCTCTACTGCTGTCTCAACTTTACCTCAAATTATACTCCAAGGTCATAATTTTCACACTATTTATCCAAAAGATTCTTTGCAAATTTATTTCCCTTGACCCCATAGCAGCATTTGATACCATGCCTTGAACCACTGGCTCCACTCACTCAATAGATGTGCTTGAGTGCCTTGTTAGGTGTTAAGGAGGACAGTGTTGCAACTGGTTTTTCACTTAAAGCATTGCTATAGATGCTAAATCGAGAGTAACACAGGGTAACAGAATGGACATGGGGAACCATTAGGACACTGGAGTGGTCCAAGGAGGAGGCAATAGTAGCATGAGCTGGTGGGTAAGACTAAGAAAGGCGAGAAGGCGACTAATTCGTTTGCTTCTCTGGCTTGCTTTCCAACTCTCTGGCCCTTTTGTGGACCTTTGCAGGCTTCTTCACTGATACTTCCATGGCTCTGTCCCAGGACTGTTTCTCTTGAAGTCAGTGAATGCATTGTCCCCAGGTGATCTTATCTACTCGCATGGCTGTGAGAACCATTTATGTACCAAGGTTACAGATTTGCAAGTTTCTTCCCTGAGCTTCAAATTTGTGGTCATCACATCTACATGTCCCAGACTCCAAAACTCAGCAAAAATTAGACACACTTCTTCATCCCTGTTGCCTTTCTTGGTGAATGGAACCAACATCCTAGCAGTCCTCTGCATCGTTACCGGCACCTCCCATGCTATCTCCCATAAGTAGACAATTTCAGATCCTGCCAGGTTTATCTCAGAGACAGCTCTCAAAACTTTCTGCTTCTCTTCTTCCACCTTTGGTGCTCTCTCATTCTAGCTAACATCAGCTCTCAGGTAATTTAAAAGGCCTCCTACGTTATCTTCCAGTGCCTTTTTTACAGACATGTACCACCATGCCTGGCCTAAGTTATCTTTGTATTTGTACGCTGGTCGACCTCTGATCTCTACTCCAAAGTGCTACCTAAGTTTTTTTATAGATCTGATATTTTTTGTGATCCACCAAAGACTGCTCTTTACCTTTGGAATAAAACCCAGATTTTTTTTTTCTAGTAACCACATTTATTTTTTTGTTTGGTTGATTGGCTTTCTGAGACAGGGTCTTGCTATGTAATTTAGACTGGCCTTGAATTCCTGTGGAATCCAAGCTGATCTCAAACTCATGGCAATCCCTCTGCCTCAGCTTCCGAAGTGTTGGGATTACAAGTTTGTACTAACATGCCCAGATTTTTTTTAGCATGGCTTGGTAAAGTCCTTCATGTTTTTGCTTTTGTTTTTGTTTTGGGGGGCTTTTGTTTTGTTTTGTTTTTTGGGGTTTTTTTGTTTGTCTTTGTTTTTGTTTTTGACAGGGTCTCACTATGTAGTTCAGCCTGGCCTTGAACTCACTATGTAGTCCAGGTTGGCCTCAAGCTTGCAGTGATCCTCCTGCCTCAGCCTCCCAAGTGCTGGGATTATAGACTTTCACCACCATACCTGGCAGTCCTTCCCATCTTACCCCCAGTTTGCCTCATCAACCTTCTCTCTGGGAACTCTCCTCCTAAGACAGGCTGACATGTTTTTCGATTCTCTAGGTATTTCTCTCTTGCTGTCAACTCCAGGCCTTGGCTTTGAGAAGGATTTTAAGACTACTATGACTCTTGTGCCCACAAGACTTTTGCCCAAAACAGCAACTTGATTTGTGTTTTGCCATGTCATCCAGAATATCACCTGCCTTTCAGCAGTGAATCCTAGATGCAAAGTGCTGGGTGTCCATGCACTTGATGAAGTAGTAATTAGGGTTTGCAGACACCCCAGGCTCTGTGTCAGGAAACTGACTGACACCCCATGTTATTGTTCACTGCTCAGGTTCGGGCAGCTCCCCCTCCACCTACACAGAACCACCGGAGGCCGGCGGAGAAGATGGAAGATGTGGAGATCACCCTGGTGTGACGATGGATTTGCCCTCCCTTATGGTTACAATCAAGGCCAGGCTTGGAGTTTGGCCAGTCTTGTTTTTTAGGCACCTTTGCATGATGATGACTCTTAAACAGAGCAAAACCAAGGAGGATTCTATGTGACTGGGTGGCCTGGTGGACTTTTCCCACGTTTTGAATATTTTGTGCCTTTTTTTGTTGTCATTTTCTATGTCATCTCTCCAACCATAGCACAAATCCTAGTGGGCCCTAGCATAGAGGGGAACAGCCCTCATGCCTAACAGTGGTCCATTTTTATGTGAGACTCAAAATCAGGCCTCATCCCAGGGCACAGTCACAGAATTACTGATCATGTGCACTTGTACAGTATATTACTGTGGCCACAAGGATGTGGCAAAGATCTCATCTTTCTCCAAGTGGCTTTTGCTCATCTGATTAAGTATTAATCAGATCATGTTGGCTCCAGAAGGAAACAGAAAGAGGGATCAGGAGAGGCTGGCTCCTCCCCGAAGCTCATCCCCAGACTGAAAGCGAACCCTTACTGAGTAAAAAGTGGACTGCCCTGAATTTAGCGCCAATTACATTAATGCACATCCCTTCCACAACTAACAGGTTTAAAATAACAATGTCCTTTGTATGAATATTTATGCCAATTCATGTAGTGTTAGTGGGGCTAACCTGGAGGGGCTGAACTAATAGCCACACCTTGCCCATCACAAAGACTAATAGAAAGGAGGCTGTGGCTAACATAGAAAAAGGAGCTTCCAGATCTGAAGTGAGCTCGTTTAATGTTCTTTTTGTCTTTGGGTAGTTCTCATCTTACTTTATATAAGCATATATTTTTCTTACCAATACCCTTTCAACATGAATGTCTGAATAAATTGAAGACACCTGTCTGCATCATTGTGCTCCTCTACTGGGGAGGCCCCTAGAATTATTTCATTCCCAAGCCAACACACTGGCCCAAATAGCCAGGTTGTGGTTAGGGCAGACCAGCTGTCACTCATGAAAAATGTAGCTTTCAGGTCCTACTGCCCCGATACTTCCTTTTGAGGAAGATCCTGTAGGTCCATGGAGGAAACCAGCTTTCTGTGAGAAAGGACTAAGGGATGCACAACTTGCTGGGGATTTAGCTCAATGGCTTAAGCGCCTGCCTGGCAGGCGCGAGGTTGTGAGTTCAATCCCAGGTACAAAAAAAAAAAAAAAAGGGATGCACAGTTTGCACAAATGCAGGCTGACAAGGAAAAGGAAGAGCCTCTGTGTGTCCCAGATTGCTGGCAGGGCCTCTCCATGCCACAGGAGCAGGGCTCAGAGTGGTGCTCTAGTTCTTCACCCCAGGAAAGGTAGGGAATGTATTACACAGGGACCAAGGGATGTTTGCCAGCTGCTTTTAAATTTCTTGTTGGCCGGGCATGGTGGTGCACACCTATAATCCCAGCACTCAGGAGGCTGACGCAGGAGGATTGCTGCAAGTTCAAAGCCAGTCTGAGCTATGTAGTGAGACCCTGTCTCAAACCGCCCCCCAAAAATAATGAATAAAATATTTGTTATGTTAGATTTTCAGAATTTAATCCAAAAAATTGTATTGAGCTTTCAAAATTCCAAGAATCTTTAAAAATTTGAAATATTCACCAAATATCCCCATGGGATTTTTGACCAAGAGCTGAAGAAACTTTCAGTTAGTCATTTGATCACTTTAGTGACAGTAGTCTTTGCTGAATCTTCTCCATGATTTTGGTTTTGTGTTTGTTTTTTGGCATTTCTTAACCTGTTGATCTATTTGAGGTCTTTTTATGTTTATCAAACTTATTCTTAAGTTTAAAACAAATTAAAAGGATGTTTTTTAAAAAAGATCTTAAAGTTGCTGACATGTTACAAATCTCTCAAGTGCTTATTAAATAGAGCAGTTCTTGCCACCCATCATGTATTCTCTTTAGCTAGCCAAATTGTCCTTGAATTTGAGTTTTCCACAACCTCAGAGTTATTTCAAATCTTTTGTTATATTTTAAATATTTTTTGGAAGAGCTGCTAATTTTATTTTAAAAAACAAAGTTGTAAAAATATGCCTCCTTTTTAAAAAAAATAATAACCCCTTCCTCCAGAACATATATCCCAGTGTCACACGCACAGGGCCGGGCTCAGAGGGAGCCTCTGTGCACATGCGCTTTCTTTACAGTGGCTGTAAAAAGTTTGTATTTATTATGTATAAAATGTTGAATAATAAAAAAATGGAATTCAGTTTTCTAAGTGTCCTTATAAAAAGATTCAGGAGAATAGGCTTTTCCAAAAGAACCATGGTATTTCTAAAGGTATGCACTCCTAGGCCCTCCTTAAATCAATTATCTGACACAGCAAAAAAGTAAATCCACCTGCAGGATGCAGTCCCTAATGCCACCTGTGTGCTACGGGTGATGTCCTGGGCACTAAACATGGAAATAAGTAAGTAATGGTCTCTGTTTTCACAGTTCTTTCCCGTCCATACGTGAGGCCAGTGCTGAGAGAAATGCTAAAAGGGAGGGGTAAATAGCATGCTGGTGAGCTGTGGAGGGAACTCCGATTCTGCTGCTGGACCGGTGAAAGGAGGGTCATGGATGTCCCCTCAGCAGGGATGAATGCTGGCTTCCAGGAGGTGATTATTCTGATCAGCACTAGAGTTTTGACCTGCTCTGGTCTTGACCTGGGCCAGTTCACCCCTGCTTAGTCAACCGGTGGTCCGCTGCTCCTGGGAGGTCACCATACTGATGCCAAACTTAGTGTGGACACCCATAGCTTGCTCATAGCACACTGCAGCCCAGAACTCTGGGACTCAATTGCTCCTCCTACCTTAGCCTCTCCATGGCTGGAAGTATAGATGTGCCACCATACCCAGTAGGAAGTGGTTATTCCAGTTGCCCATTCTCTTTCCTAAATCTCTACCCTAAGGAGTAAGGAACTATGTGAAAAGGAATTTTATTGGCCTCAAGGATGGATAAAGAGTCCTGGTTACAGGCTATCTCTCCAGTCTCTAGCCAGCTACCCTAAAAACCAGATTTAAGCTGCTGGGAGAGGGAATCTCATAAACTCCTGTTTCCAGGAGCTGGGAATGTACAGTATATATTCGTGCAGACATTTTTCTGTACATAAAACTCCTATATCTACACACTGCTTGTTTTCAAGTCTCATTCTGGATCAGTTCAATTATTAGAGCAAGAACATCACATAACAGGTCACATATTTGAGAACAGACTTAAAAATACATGGACTTCATCAAACAGCAAGAAATTTAAAAGAAAGTTCAAGTCATTGGACTCATCCACTGAGACAAACCAACCCTCATGCTGCAGGTTGTGGTGCACATCCCAGGCCACTCTAGTCACTGTCCACACAAGGAGCCCAGTGACAGTTTCTGATCTTAGTTCTAATTATTGTCCGGCCCTTTCTAAGTAGCCTTATGACCAAGTCTGGCAGCTTGGAATCTTTGCCTGTATTTTGTTCATTATGAAGTTGTTTTTCATGATAGATACAGCCAAATTATATGAACTGTAGGTTAAAGGAGAAAGAGTTGAAATTTGTCCTGAACTCTTACAGCTTGACATACCAGTTAAGTTTCCTCCTAGACCCTTCATGTATTTGCTTTGTTACTGTTTAATCTGCCAAGAACCATTAGAATACCAAACAACATCTTGTTCCTGGACTATTTTTCCTTGCTCACCATGGCCAAAAGACACACACAGGCCAGGTGTAGTGGTGCATGCCTATAATCTTAACACTTGGGAGGCCAAGGCAGGAGAATCACTGTGAGTTCAAGGACAGCCTGGGCTACAAAGTAAGTTCAAGGCCAGCCTGAACTACATAGTATAACCTTGTCTTCAAAAAGAGAAAAAAAGCCGGGCATGGTGGTGCATGCCTTTAATCCCAGCACTTGGGAGGCTGAGACAGGAGGATTGTTGTGAGTTTGAGACCAGCCTGGGCTACACAGTGAGTTCAAGGCCAGCCTGAACTGCATAATGAAACCCTGTCTCAGAAAAACAGGGCCGGGGGTTTGTCTCAGTGGCGTAAGTACCTGTCTGGCAGGTAAGAAGTTGTGAGTTCGATCCCTGGTACCAAAAAAAAAAAAAGGAAAAAAAAAAAAAACTTCTGTCATGTCTGTTTCTGAGAACTCTGGTCTGGGAATATTTTTTTGGAGTGTTTTATCCTGAAACATAAGAGAAATGAACCTGTGAGTAGAGTCTACACCTCTTCCACACTGTGTACTGCACACACACTCCATCACTTGCTCATAGAAGAGACGAGGAAAGAGCCTGGTGAAAAGACCTGTGTGCAAGTCCCTAAGTCACCTCCCATCCACTGTGGCCTTAGGCTCAACTCTTTGTCTTCTGGGTCTTACTTTCTTTGTCTATAAAGTACAAATCTGAAGGCAATACAAAGTTTCTAAAATCCAGGAAGATCAAGTAAATAATGTACAGATGAGCTGAAGTTGTTTCTGACTAGCAGGTATACTTCAAAGAGAGCAAACAGCAGGGCATGGTGGCACACACCTGTAATCCCAGCACTTGGGAGGCTGAGGCAGAAAGATCGCCATGAGTTCAAGGCCAGCCTGGGCTACATGGACCCTGTCTCAGAAGGAAAAAAAGAAGCAAACAGCCTGCATTCAGACAAAGTATATCTGAATCTCACACATGGACCTCTACTTGCTATGAGGATTCCTCAAAGACTGCCTCTGTTCTGTTAATGCACTACCACGGACCATATTCTTGGCATTGGAGCATAGCTCCTTTTACTGAGGGGTTCACATCTGATCAGCTAGACTTAAGAACATCAGATTCAAGGAGCCAGGTACAGTGGCACACGAATGTAATCCCAGCACTCCAGTGGCTGAGGCAGGTGTATCACCATGAGTTTGAGGACAGCCAGAACTACAGGGCGAGACCCTATCTTTAAAAAAAAAAATCAGATTCAAGTCCAGTCTGGGAAGTAACCAAGAAACAGGTAGAGCCTAAAACAAGGACATCTGTCATTTTTCCCTCCATGAGGTCTCAGATTCACTATGGCCTGTGCTAGCCTGCCTCGACCATGTTCCCCTGTTGGCATCTCTTCCTTCAGCCCACCTCACTCCCTGGAAAGCCTCAGTCTCTCACCTTCCAGACCTGCTCCTCCAAAAATGATAGGAAAATAATGTGTGCTTCCTAAGAGAAGGCAGCTGCACCCCAGCAGCTGTGTGGTCAGAAGTGTAAGGAAAGCCTTGAGGAGAGTGGAGGAGTCACTGTCCCAGGGAGAGTCACATCACTTCCTGGGCACCTCTTCTGGGTCACCTAAGTAGTCTCATAACAATCCTGTGAGGTGCAACAAAACCACATACATTGAGGAACTTGCCCAGTGGTGTAGCCAGTGACAGCT
Organism: Dasyprocta punctata; assembly: GCA_004363535.1. NCBI lineage: Eukaryota > Metazoa > Chordata > Mammalia > Rodentia > Dasyproctidae > Dasyprocta > Dasyprocta punctata. The sequence continues at coordinate 34,461 of RJWM01001131.1, forward strand.
TCCCAGGATTCAAGTTTCCCTCACTCCTATGTCCCTGAATATCCTCACTTCAAGAGAAACTAAACTTCAAAGCTCAGGAACCAAAATGGGGGACAGAGAAGATGCAGGGAGGGAAGTCAGGTTAGACACAAATCAGGAATCACAGACGCCACAGGGGAGGGGCCCTGCAGCCTTCCCCAGCTGAGAGCCTGAGGTCTGACATTTTGTTTTAAAAAATGGGTAGTGCAGTCACAGTCCACCTACATCATTAGCTGTGTGATCTTGAGTCGTGTAATGTCTGAGTCTTATTTTTCTCATCTGTAAAACGTGACAGCTGTATCACACAGTGGTTGGAACAAGTGAGAAGTGCAGAGAGGCTGACACATCCTAAGTGCTCAGTAATAGTGCGACTAAGGAGCTTTGGTCTTTCCGGCCAAATTGCTGTAGGCCTGGGAATGGTCTGGGCAGAGCCTAAGCAGCTGGTGACCCCTGGTGGCCACTGGTAGCCAGGGCAGGAGGGATGAGGGGAGCCGTTTAGACAGGAAGAATTTGGGCTCCTGGAACTCTAGACGGTGACACTTGTATCCCTGGAGAAGAGAATTGTTCACTTAAGAAACATTTCTTGAGGTTTCACTAGCCCAGGCCGATCCCAGGGAATACTCCCCACCCAGGCCTTTTTCAAGAGCTCCCTGATTTAAAATGGAGGGAGACAGTTACAAACAAGGAGGGCAAAACCACGGAGGCCTCCACCCAGCCTGGCCTGTGAGGGGAGGGCTCTCAGTGGGAGGAGCCTTAAGGACAAATCAGGTGAGAGGGACAAGAACATTCTGGACATAGGGAAAAGCACATATGACACATTTAGAGTAAAAAGCTAATGAAGTTAGAGGCCAGGAGTGGCATCTAAAGGACTTGGAATTTCAAGCTGAAGAGTTTCCTGAAAGCAGCAGAGGAACTTCAAAGGATTGGCCATGACACCTTAGGAAGTCACTCTGGTGTTCAGGCAAAGGCAGGAGGGGCGGGACTGGGAGGAGACAGAAGTCTAGAAGGTGGCCTGCAGTGGCATCAGGGATGAAGAGGAACTTTAGGCACAGCAGCCCCAGGCTCTGCTGCTGTGAGGGGCAGAATTCACATGCAGGGGAGATGACAGGCCACAGGCAGCTGGGCATATCATGCAGAGTTCAGGGGACTGCAAGGCCTAGAGGAAAGGGAGTCTGGGAGCCAGCAGCATGTAGATTTTTCTTTTGGTGGTAATGATAGAATTCAGAGCCTTCATACTGGACTACATTCCCAGACCCCCATTTTGAAATTCTGAGACAGGGTCTTGCTAAATTGCCCAGGCTGGACCCCAACTTGTGACCCTCCTGCCTCACCTCCCAGAGCGCTGGGATTATAGGCACGTGCCACTACACCCAGGATTTGCTATTTGATCAATACTTGTCCGTCTCCACAGGCTAGTGCTCAGCTCTAGGCTACAGAAGTGGAATGTCAGGCACTGCCCAGTGGGTCCTCATACTCAGGCTCACTGTGTGGATTAAAAATGCGAGTAAAGCCCCCCTCCCCAGCCTAACCCATTCTGCCCTCCTCTACCCTAAGCTCTGCCTCTGCAGGAAGAACAGGGGCTTGGTTTACTGGCAACCCCAGTGTATCAAGTACCCTGACAGTACTCTGGTACGAAGACCCTTTCTACCAGGACCCCTCTGGGTTGTCACCTCTGCTCTCTTTGCAGCCTTAGTCTATCCAGGGTGCCTGAGTAAGAGGCCATGGTGTTGTTTTAACCTCATGACTAGACTGGACCAAGGGTCACATCCGCATCGCCAAGAGCCACTGCTCTTTGCTACCTCTTGCCCTCTCTCTTCGTGCTGTTCTCATGGTTAGATGAGGACAGTCCCCATCTCCCCAGGCAGGAAGAAAAGGGGCAAGGCTGGACCTCCCCAACCCCCAGCCCAAAGATCTCCTTGTACCCTGAATGCTGCAAAGAAGCAAACAGACACGGTTTAGATACAGTTCTTTCTGCTTTTGGGAGAGGAAGTGAGGAGACAGGGATTTTTTTAAAACTGTAATTTCCCAAACCCCTATTTTGCTTTTAAACAAACAGGCCAGGTCCTGCCAGGCCTTCTTCCCCATGTGCCTGGAGGCCACCCACCCACCAGCCCCAAGGCTCTGGAGCCCAGTGGAGCAAAGGGAAGCTGTTTGGCTTCAGTTTCAGACCCAGCACCGCAGCTCAGGCAAGGGAGTCATGGCACAACCTAGTGCCAGAGTGCCACCTTCCTGCCCTGGTCCACGCTCACCACGTGGCTCCCGGAGTAGCACCAGGCCACAGCGTTGACAGCAGCACTGAGAAAAGGGAGGGCAGGCTTGAGGGGGCAGCCTGGTCTGCAGCCAGGTTCTTTCCCTCCCTGCCGGACCTGGGCAATTTGAGGCCCCTCTCTGAGCCCATTTCCTCATCTGTAAAATGAGCTCACAGGGCTGTGCTAACAATGGCCCAGTACCTGAGGAAGGGCACCTGTGAGCTGTGAAGGGTTTTGGTGGAGTGGAAAGTTAGGGTTCATGTCAGAGCCTGGCTTCAGCTTGGCAGGCATTGGGGCAAGGCAGGGCAGGAAAGGGGGTGACTGTGCTCACCAGTGGGGACCCCGAAGGGTACACTCCAGTTTCCCGGTGTCTACGTCCCAGATGTAAAGGGCTCCATCCCAGGAGCCTGCCAGTGCATAGCGTCTGTCAGGGCTACAGCGGCCACAGCAGAGTAAGAGAAACGGCTCAGAGGTGAGGACACAGACAAGAGCCAGACGGGCACACTCAGCACAGGCATGCTCTCATAGACACACCTGAACACAGCTTTGGTCCAGTCAGAGCCACACTTGAATCCATCAGCCCTGAGGAGAGATGGGGCGAGGGTCAGAATGGAGGTCCCTGTCAGCCATGCCCCCGAGCCGGGAGCTCCAGGGAGGGCCTCAGAGGGCCGTGTACAGGAGGGAAGAGGTCTAGCCACCCCAGCAAAGGCCACAGGACCAGCAGACACAAGGCTGATACCTGAACACCTGGCGGATATTGCTGACACGCAGGTCGATGACCTTGAGTGTGTCGTCACGGGAACAGCTGAGCAGATGGAGCTGGTCATGGCTGAGGCTCAGGGAAGTGACACGGCCCTGCACAGGGATGACCTGGGTGCAGCAGGGCCCCCTGAAGAGCATCCCAGAGAGAGAGGTGAGGAAGAGCTCACCCTGGCCCGGGCTACTCCTGACAGAAAGGGGCAGGCTGCAGCTACTTTGCCAGCTAATAAAATCCAGGGGCATGCCAGGGCCTGGCTCTCTGGGGCTGAGGATGCCCACCAGAGCCAGCTGACTCCAGTGAGGAACTTCAGAAGACTTTGAATTGAGAGCCAGAGCCCTGGTAATCCTTGAGTCACTGAAATAAGCTCTAGAAGGAAAGCAATGAAAACGACAGAGAAGGGCTTCACAGGGCAGTTCTGCAGACCAGACTGCAAGCCTGCACGGGCCCAGCACTGGCTCTCACCTGCTTTTTAAATGGTTCATATCCAATGCCATGCTTTTCAGTTTAAAAACTAAATTTTTTATTTTGATTAAAAATGGTAACAATGGGCCAGGGATATAGCTTAGCAGCACAGTGCCTGCCTGGCAAGTGCAAGGTCCTAAGTTTGATTCCTGGGACCAAGAAAAAAAAAAAGTGTTCGTCTATCCCAACTGTAAGGCCTAGATGGAGTCCAGTGCTAGACCAAGAGCCACTAAGAAGGTAGCACAGCTCCTGGAGGGATAGGCTGAGCCCTGAAAGGGCCATGCTGAGCAGAGGCCACCAGCTGGCAGTGCAGCCTCACTTCCCTGAGGTACCTTGATGACCCTTTCTGCCATACCCAGAGAAAGGAAAAAGAGCTCCAGGACCCTGTCCCCAGGCCTCCAACACCCACCACAGCCAATCCTGTCACCTGCTGTCCCAGAACCGGATCTTCTGATCATTGTGGCCACTAATGATGATATGGTCCCCACACACCACATCATTGCAATAGGAAAGGACATCAATGGTCCTGGAACCTGGGGACCAAAGGGCCGAGAACAGGGTCTCAAGGTTGTCAGGAGCCAGCCCACTAGACATGAGGTGATGCTGGGAGCCAGAAGGGACAGTGCCCCCTAAGACAGTAACCTAGGCCTCATTCCTTCTCTTCACTAGCCCAAAGCCAGAGTCAGAGAGGAGTAGCGGGGAGACAGAAAAGGAGGGCCTTGGGAGGTTTCACCCTGAATTCCTATGAATCCCAGAGAATAGGGTGAGGTCCCCTGTGCGTGAGGGCTGCTGGCTGGTGGGCAGGAGAGGCAGGGCTGGGCCTCACAGTAGGCTCGTCCAAGATCCCACTCCTTCACTGTGCGGTCTCGGCTCCCAGTCACCGCCTGGTGCTTCGTTAGCTTGAATTTGGCAGCCGTCACCTTGTCCTTGTGTCCAGACAGTGTCTCCTGCCCCACCCAGGTATGGATCAAGGGCGTGGCCAAGACCCCATAATAGACCCCCCACACACATCCAGAGGTGTGACCCCTGACCCCTAGGCTGCCTCCCCAGTCAGGCCTCACCTTGGAATGTGCCTCGCCCACCTTCCAGAGCTGGGCAGCCTGGTTGTAAGTAGCTGCTAAAACCTGGGAGCCCTAGAGAAATGAGGGTGGGAGAGATCCTGAGCCTGCGCTTGGCCACAGCAACCTCCCTCAGGCCTGAGAGCTGGGACAGGGGCTGCTTCAGAGCACCCCAAGACCCAGGTCATCAAGGGGCAGGGGAGCTTAGGCCAGGGAGGAGCCCAAGGGCCCAGTCCTAGGATAACCTCAATATCCACCCAGGCCCACCTGCCTGATAAGGAGATTGGGGAAAATATATCTCGTGTCAGTGGGGCAAAGTCCTCTCACCGAGGGGTCCATGTCCACACTGGTGATGCTGCCACCAGCTCCCTCGAGGGTCTGGTTGGCCTCCAGGCGTCCTGGGGGGAACAGGATGGGACTAATAGTATGAGATCACTAACCTCCTTAAATAGAGGAACTGGGATGGAGAGTGAAAATCGGTCTCTCCCCAGTTAGCCACAGAATCGCAGGCTGTTCCGGAGCCTGGGCAGGAGGCTGCAACTCCCATGACTGCTGGTAGGGGATCCCAGGGCACAGCTAGTCATGGAGAGGCCCAAAGAGAAGGGACTGTCCCTGGGTCCCACAGTAAGCAAGGCTGGGCCAGCTAGCGGCCTTCCTGTTTTAGGAAGCCTCTAGGAGTTGACTGAGTTCCTAATACATGCCTATACAGGGCACAAAGCTTGGGACAATGTGGACAATCTCGGTTTCATCTCTGACTTCAAGAAGCTCAGTGAGAAGGTGGCCTGATGGGCCCACGTACTTGCTCCTCAAAGGCCTGTCCCTACAGGACCTCAGTGGGGAACCTCAGGATCACCTGAGCTCAGCCCTCCCCATTCTGCTGGCCTGGAACCCAGAATCAGGGAACCTCTCCCCTTCTTCAGCACACTGATCCGGAGTCCCATTCTTACCAAGAGGTTGCTAGCCACTGCCCGCAAGAATGTTCCAGGTGGGGCAACACAAAGAAGTCCAAGGCCACGGCCCACCCAGGAGCCAGGTGAGGGTGAGTCTGCAGAGAAAGCACTGGGCTGGCCTACAGGGAGGGCGCCTTACCTCCCACAACATTCCAGAGGTGGATGAGGCGGTCAGCCCCACCAGTGGCCAGGAGGCTGCTGTTAGGGCCAAAACAAACGGCAGTGACCTCAGAAAGGTGGGCATCCTGTGGGGCAAGGGGAGGTTGGTGCCTTGATCTTCCCATACATGCCTCTTTGTGCCTGCTCACAAGCTCTCACGTGTGCCTGTGGACACACACAGCCTATTACTGGTTTGGTAACCCCACCTCTCCCAGGCCCCGTCTCTCCCTTAACCTTGTTTCAAACTTGGGCCAAGCAACTCTCCTCACCTCTGCCTGGACCCTGCAGCAGCCTCCCCTTCTACCACCCTGCCCTTTCCTGTTGGGCCGCCTACTCTCCCAACCTCCTGTCTCCCTCTCCGGTCCATGCCCTCATTGTAAAACTCCTGAGCAGTCTCACCGTAGGCTATAGAGGCAAACTTCTGCCCCCACTGAGGGCCCAGCCTTGCTTCCCTGGCCCATCTGAGCCATCCCTGGTGCCCCACATATGAGGCCCAGCTCTTCCCTTACCAGAACATCCTGAGCACGGACAGGAAGTTGGGCAGCTGCACACACAGGGATGCTTTGGTATCGCTGCTCAGAGACACTTCCAACTGAGTGACCTCTCCTTTTCTTAAAACTGCAAGGGTGATGGTCAGAGGGCATTCAGCAAGGTTTCTGATATGGGGGCTTCAAGATCCCCTGACGCAGCAACAACAGGAAGCAAACATGGCAGGTGACAGAACATAGTCTCAGGCTACAATGAGCACATTCCCCAACCCAACCTGTGGAGCTGTGGTGGGCAGTACACAGAGACAGGCCTGGGGAAGGGTAGCATTGGTGGATGCAGAGAAATGTCACAGCTGGGATTTCAGTCTCCACTTTGTCACTGCTTGGCTCTATAACTCTGAACAAATCTGTGACATTCTAAGCCTCAGCTTCCCAACTGAGTAAGAGTTCCCATTCAAACTCAGGCTGGTGCTCTTGGTCCCCTGTGAAGATCTTGGGTGAGAGCAGAGCCTCATGAGGCTGGAAGGTAGCTGGGCACAGGTTGGAAAGGAAGTCGGACACCTGGCTCCTGACTCCGGGGCCCAACAGACTCACATACAGACAACAGGCACCACATGCATTGACAAACACAGGCATGTACACAGACAAGTCTGAACTTAGAAAGCCTGACATGGGGCTCCAACAGGCCCAGCCCCTTCACACACATGTGCACACACACACTTACTCCAGCAGCCCCTTCACCACATCCACACAGCGAGACAGTGTCATGGAAGTGGCCGAGGCAGACCTGGGGCAGAACCAGAGAGATGGACTGAGGGATGGCCCAGTGGGTGTACAAACAGCATTCATTCACTCCCTACACTTTGCCGGAAACCAGACGCCCATAACCTCTAGAACATGGAATAAGAATTTGACTTCCTGAAAACCAGCGCCCAGATCAACCCAGAAACAGAGAGGGAAGGATTCACCAATGAAAGGTTCCCTGAGTCTCTATCATGACGGTAAGAACTGCCTCACCCCTCAGGGGTTCACTAACAAAGGCTCACGGGAGACCAGCCTGAGGCCAGTGGGGAGGGATGAAGGAGTCCCAGGCTGACACAGCACAAGGCTGAGGGCAATGGGGCAGGAAAGCCTAGGTTGGCTGACCCGAGAAATGCTCCAGAGAAGGTAAGTCCTGGGATATCTTGGCCCATTGGAGCCCATCCTATCCCTAGTGTCTCATGCTCCTCCCCAGCGTAGTTCACTGCCCCAGAGCCTGGGCAACAGGAACCTGCAAGAAAAGACTGAGAAAAGTGTTCAGAATGGGGGATAATCAGCCCAGAAGAGGGCAGCCTCAATGACAGACAATTAGTACTTGGGGAGGCTGGGCAGCAGGGCATTCAAGAATGAAAGCCCCATTCAGAACTCAGTAGTCTGGGCCCGTACTTACACATGCTCATAAGCAGGGATGTTTCATAATCAGGGATTATGTTCATAATCAAGGATGCTCGCCCAAGTCTGGTATGCACACACACACATGCACACCTAAGCTGAGCCCTGGGCCTTACCCACAGTCCCCTTACACTCCACCCCAGAGTGCTGGTCCTGGGAAGGAGAGAAAGGGTTGAGCGACACAGATCCCAACTGGCTCCAGACACCTGAGGTTAGACCAGCCCTGGCTGTACCCAGTCTCTTGCCAAACCCTCCCAGGAGCTGGCCCCAAGGCCAGAGTAAAACTGACAGCCTGGAGCCCCGCTCAGAGCTCTAGGACAGCCACCCGATCCTCACCTGAAGGGCCTCTTCCACTTCTCACAAGCCTTACTCTCCAAGGAATCCGGCTCAGCAGCCACGGCCAGAGTCTCTGTGCCCTCCCTGATCCCTTTGCCTAGGGAGTCGGGGACCCTAGGAGCAGGAATGAAGCTCAGGAAGGCCAAGGGACAGGCCGGCCCCTCCCTGCCCCAGCACTGGACACGGTGGAGATGAGGTGTTGGTGTGGCAGTATGAGTACCAGGCACACGTGCTGGTTCTGTGACCATGTCACCTGTGGACGCTAGCACTGAGGCTGTGCACAAGTACAGGCAGGTGTTGGGTCCCCAGGTGCAGGGGGCGCGGGCGTCAAAGGGTGTGGGTAACTGTGGGCAGAGGCTGGATGGAAGACGGGTCAAACCTGGCCCCTCCCCACTCTTACTCGCTGATGCTCACAGTCCGCCTCGCAGCCTTCTTCAGCTCCTGGGACACCCGAGCCTGGTTGGCCCTGCGGGGGAGGGGGGAGCCTCCTGCAATGAGGACTACCCGGGGCTCGCCACAGAGGTAGAGCACAAGGCACCCCGCCTTCAGGCTGTGGCCAGACTCCTCCCTTCTCCCTAGAGAGCCTACCTGCAGGCCTGCCCCTTTCAAAGCGGGGGCATAAGCCAGACTCCTCCCCGCCGGGATGGGGGGAGCAGAGGCCTCCCCCGGAGAGGCGGAACCTATACCCAAAGGGGCAGGTCTACCCCCAAAGCTGGTGGGACCAGTTCCCTCACCGCTCCCGGCGCTCGAGGCGCAGGTTGCGCTCAGCGGCAGCTCGTGCCTTGAGCTGCACTAGCCGCTCCAGCAGGTGGCTGGCCTCCTCCTGGAGCCTGCGCAGGGCCGCCTCCCGGTCCCCGGCGCGCGCACGCAGGTCCTCGTAGGCCGCCCGCTGCGCCACGTTCTGCGCCCGCTGCTCTTCCACTTGCTGGGCGTGCTGTGCCCGCGCCTCTTGCAGCTGCGCCACTTGGGCCTCAAGAGCAGCCAGCCTGTAGGGCGGGGAGAGGACAGCAGGTGGGAGCCCACCTCAGGGTTGATAGACCTGCCCTTGGCCACGCAGCCCCCCACATGGCTGCAGCACAACTTCAGCCAAGCCGAACCGCAGAGCCCAATCTCAAACCAGAGGGCCGTTTAATGACCTGGAAAAGCTCTGGGCCCAAGTCGTCATTCCCCACATAACCCCCGCTTCGGGCAAGGATAGTCCCTCTCTCTCACGGTGCCTCACCTGCCTTGCTGCTCCTCCAGCCGCAACTGCTGGGTGCCCAGAGCTGCGTTCTTCTCCACCACCTGGTAGGCCATCTTGGGGGAGAGGGCGGACAGGTGGGCACAGGTTCCTCTGTAGGGCTCACACCAGGCTCCAGACCCTCTGGGCTAAGGAGCCTGCTACCCCACATGCCCACCCACTTCCTGACAAGAAACCTGACACCCAGTGAGGTTTAGAATCTGCCATAAGAATGCACTGCTGGCCAGGCGTGGTGGCGCACACCTGTAATCCCAGCACTCAGAGGAGGCTGAGGCAAGAAGATCTTTGTGAGTTTGAGGCCAGCCTGGGCTACAAAGTAAGCTCAAGGCCAGCCTGAACTGCATAGTGAGAGAGAGAGAGAGAGAGAGAGAGAGAGAGAGAGAGAGAGAGAGAGAGAGAGAGAGACACACACACACACACACACAAAAGAAAAAAAAGAAAGAAAAAAGAAAGAAAAGAAAAGAATGCACTGTTGCAGCCAGCAAGCATGGAGTCTCACCTGTGTAATCCCAGCAACCTGGGAGGCTGAAGCAGAAGGATTGCAAGTTGGAGCCCAGCCTGAGCAATTTAGCGACTTTGCAACACCTCATCTCAAAATAAAAGTAATAAAAAGAGCTGGGGATGTAGCTCAGTGCAAAGGCTCTAGGTTCAATGCTCAATATCACAAAACAAAACACATACACACAAACTGGGGTAGTCACTTAACCTCCTTGGCAAGAGGAATCTGCTCATTTGTCAAATGAGAATGACAGTGCTTACCTCATAGGGTAACACCGATTATGAGAGACATTTCAGATATCAGGAAATGTTTATCTTAGCAATTACATGGTATTCTGAGCATTCGACACATATTAACTGATGATCTCCACAATCACATTATAAGCACTACAATTTTTATTTTACTGATGAGGACGTTGACAAGTTAAGTGACTTTTCCCACCATACAGGTTTCAGAGAGAGGAGGCACACAAGGCTAGGAGCAGGACCAGTGTGCGGGAGTACAGGGCCAGACTGAATGGTGGAGTTGCCCACAGCCCAGAGGTGGGGTGCAGATCATCTCATTGGTATCCCGGCCTCACTCAACAACGCTTCAGTGGAAAGCCAAGAGCCAGGGAGGCCACAGAGCACAAGTCCTTTTCCTTCCTCTTGGCGCTCAGGGGTCTGTGAGAAGGGCAGATTCCAGGCAAGGCAGTGCCCACCTGTGTGGCAAGAGCAACCTGAGGCCCATGGACTATAAGCACCTCTAGTCTAGTGAATAACTGAAGCCGGGGGCTCTTGTGGTTAACCTGGTCCTGGTATTTCCTCACTGGGGCATGGCAGAGACAGGCTGAACTGTTTACCTTCACTGACACAACTCCCCTTGCACACACTTTTCTAGCAGGCTGTTATGACACATTTTTTCACCACTGAGCAATGCAATCACTACCTCACTTCTTTGCCTGCCATTTGCATTTTTACCATTCAATTTTTTTATTTGATACTTGTCAAAATTCAAATGATAGAAATAGAAAATGAATTAGTAGTTGCCACTAGCTAGGGATGATTGGGAGGAGGGAGGTTAGGGTGACTAAAAGAGGTAGCAAGAAGATCTTGTCTATGAAATAATGCTGTATCCTCCTGATGGTTACAAATTCTGCACGTGATAATGTCATACCATTATCAAGTTGGAACCACAACAGCAGCTCTGGGGGGAAGAGATGCTCCACTGTATACATAGCCCATTTCCACACTTGTGCTGGGCAGGTCACCTGGCATACTGTAAACACCAGCCCCTCCGTCTTCTCCTGTGGAAATTCACAGGGCTAGGTCTTGTTTGTGGCTGCACTCCTTGCTAATACATATTTGTTGATCACTGTTAGTAAATATTTATTGAAAGAATGAATGGAGATCACAGGAAGAAAACTGGAAGTTCAAATCTGGGCTCTACCTCTTGAAGCCTCCTCGGCAACTATGAAGCTTTGGAGGATTAATAATCTGAGATAATCTGCAGTCAGGGTCTTGCAGGGAGTCAACTCTCAGTGTGGCGTTGGCCAAATTATGGGCGAGATGGAAATTTCAGATGTGATGGTGAAAAAGCAGCTGAGCAAGGAAGCCCAGAGCTCAGAAAGAAGGCTGGGCTGGAAATAGGTCCAGGAGTCAGCAAAGTCAGCAAATGCTGGCCAGTGAGCCCACTCAAACTCCAAGAATACCACATTTAAAGAAATGGAGGCAATGGGGAGGAAAGGAGTCAGAGAAGGAAGCAACAGCCACAGAACTGAGGGATTAGGGTGAAACAGAAGCCAAGAGACACCACTCGGGGACAGAAAGGACAGTCACATCAAATGGAGGTACCACATCCTGTCATGGAATACCTCAGTCAGCCTGCACATGTGTATTAAGCATTACGTGGTGCTGGGCCCAGGGGTTGTCTGGGCAAGGGATGAGGAGTGGGCAGGCAAGCGCAGGAGTGAGCAGAGCAGGCCCCTGCAGGCCCACGCACTTCCCTGAGATCTCACTCCCTCCAGCCACTGTTGGAGCCGCTTCATCCTGGGATGCCACTCTGAGCTCCTACCGCTCTTCAGTCAGGGTCTGAGACACAGTGGGGCTCACTCTTGCAGCACTGGACTCAGGGACTGTGGCAAACACAGCAAGACTGCAGGCTTGCTGGTGCCTATAGAAAACTATGTCTCCCTCCTGCAAAGTTCTAAATCCTGGCCCTGTCCCCTTCTCGGATCCCTGCCCAGCTTACCTCACCACAGACCAGCCGGAGCCCCTCCTCCTCTTCCTGCCACTTCACCTTCAGAGTGGCTGGTGAGGAGACTCCATCTGAGTCAGGCCTTGACTCCTCCTCCCTGCCAACCAATCAGAGAGTGGTGCTCATGACACCCACCCACCCACACACACACACACACACACACACACACACTTATCCCAGGGCCCAATGGCCCCCAAGGGGCACCCATGAAAAGCCTGAAATGAGAGCCATTAACTTTCTGCTGCGGAAGGTGGAAGCCAGCAAGCAGTTAAGGAAAAAGGCAAATCTCTTAGAAATGAGCTTCTGTGACGCACGCCTGAGCTCTGGGACTATCCAAACCTTGGGTTTCCTGGCTAAGGATCCTTTTCAAGAAGCAACTGCCAACTCTGGCCCCGACCCATCCCTGGCTCTTGTCTTCACCCCTGCTTTGGAACAGGGAGTAGGACCCTTTCTGGAAGCATCCCGTAAGGAACAAGGAGATGAAAAGACTGAGAAGGGGAGGAGCACGGGGTTGAGTGGGGAAGGAGACAGACAAATGCAGAGGGAGAGAAGGGTAGGGAGAAAGCAGATTAAGCAGCTGGGGGAGGGGGGCCTTAAGGGCCCACCCACCCCTGTAGCAGGAGAGCAATGAAGTACCAGGAAGAAAATGAACCCAGCAGAAGTGACAGGGCAGGTCCAGGTACCGATAGCCCATGACATACACTCACCAGGAGCCCTCGTTGGGGCCAGGGGTGATGTTGCTGGACTCCAGCTGCAGCTTCTCTGAGAGTGTGGCCAGCAGCTCAGCCTTCTCTAGGAGATGGTTGTCTGAGAGTGCAAGAGGGTGAGCCTGGGGCAGAGACAGACACTCCCCAGGGGACCACTGGCATACAAGTTATTTCTGGCTGAGAGGGATGCAGGATCCCAGGGGTGCAGGGAATGGGGAAGTTACTGGGGACTGAGCTCTGCCCCTCTCCTGAGGGGTATTTCTGCAGCTCCACAGGACCTCCCACCCCGGCAGAAGCCACCTCACAACACTGGCCTTCTCACAGCTTTGGCCCCCACCCCACCCCAGACCCACCCCAGAAAAGAAGACTACTCTCACAGGGGAGAAAGACCACCACTGCTGGGGACAGGTGTGGCTGGCAGGGTAATGCCAGAAGAGGAGCCTGAGGGAAGTGAGAGGCCTGAAACTGATTCCTCCCGGCCTGCAGCAGTGCTTGGCTCCAGAGCAAAATGACACAAATAAAAAGATTCACCTAGGCTGGGTGTGGTGGCACACACCTGTAATCTCAGCACTGGGGGGCGGGGGGCTGAGGCAGGAGGATCGATGTGAGCTCAAGGCCAGCCTGGGCTACACAGCGAGTCTGAGGCCAGTCTGAACTACATAGTGAAACCCTGTCCCAAAAAAAGGCTTCACCTGCATCTGGACTTCAGCAAGTGCAAGTCACTTCCCCTTCCCCTCCTAGGGGAGTAGCTAACTTCCACTAAAGTAATCCTAACTTCCTCAAAGTTGGTGTAAAGAAGCCCCAGGTCAAAATAGAAAGTCGTTGAGCAACTATCCAACAGACCTTCTTAGGTTGGTGGTTTGACCCTGGGACGCACACACACCCATCCATGGTCACTTCCTCCTTTCTAAGCTGAGAGTGGTAGCCCAGGCTCCTCAGCCACCTTCCTTCACCCAGTGCCCAACTGGCACCTTAACTGAGATCCCTAGCTCTGGCCTAGCCCACCTCATCCCTCAGAGCACCCACCAATAAGCGCAAAGAAGGCCCCACTGTGTGTAATTTACAGATAAGAAACATGACACTTGAACTGCCCAAGACCACAGATATGACTGGACCTAGGAAGTCCCATAACCCATCAGAGTAGTGGAGGTAGGGGGCTGGCCTCCCAACCCTGCAGGGAAAGGATCCGCCCACACCTGGAAAGTTTCAAAGAAATTCCCAAGATAAGAGCAGAGGTGAATGTGTGTGCATGATTCAGCAGCAGGGATTGTGGCTAGACTTTCAGCCTCAACCACCGGATCTCAGGTGAGCAGAGGCCCTACACACATGTGCACACCTGTTGCCACACCCCTTCCTGACCAGCAGCCCAGAAAGAGCTCTTGGAGAGTTCGACTTCCTGGAGCTCAGCCAGCACCCTCAAGAAATCTGGGCCCAGGGCCGGGAGTTTGGCTCAGTGGCTTAAGTGCCTGCCTGGCAGGCACGAGGTTGTGGGTTCGATCCCCGGTGCTGCCAAAAAAAAAAAAAAAAAAGAAATCTGGGCCCCTGCTTCTCCCCCAGGCAGAGGTCGGCTGGGCACAGAAGTGCTCCAGGAACCTGTGCCAGGCTCACCTATTGGTGGCAGAGCCCGAGACTGAGTTTCCTCCTCTACTGGACCTGCTAATAAGTAAGTCGCTGCTCTGAACAAGTCCTGCCTTCTTCCACTTGCCCACGGGGAGCAAATGGACTAACTAGGCCCTACCTACCCTGGGACCGGCGGCGGCGGGGCAGGCACAGGAGACCCTGCAAACCAACACTAGAGACAAACTTGTGGGAGGCAGAGCCAAGCCTTGAGGGATACCCGGAGGGATCCCTCCGTCCAGGAGGGAGTTGTCAGCAGGGCCTGGATTGGAAGAGGCAGGAATCCTGTTCACTAGGAAGGGGGGAGTAGCGGGTAGGTTCGAGGCACAAGGCACAGGGCCTCGGGAGCAGGAAGGTGCTGGGGCCCTTGAGGCGCAGAGCAGCAAGACAAACCCTTGCCCCGTGCCGGGAGCCCCGTCCTCCGAGGCACCTTCGAAACCCCCAGGGCGCACTCACAGGCCGGCACCAGCTCCTGGAAGAGCGCCTTTTGCGTGCGATCCCGCTGCAGCAGCTGCCGCACGATGTGGCGTTTCCAGAGGGCAGCTGGAGCGCCCGGGACGCAGGGGCCATCGGAGCCCGCCATGGCCGCAGCCTCCCACCAGCTCGGGGCGCGCTCCCGCCGGCAAAGGCGCGGCCCGGCGGACCGGGCGGGGCCTCGCGGAGACCCCATGACGTCATGCGCAGCGCGGGGAATCCCCGGGTGATACCAAGCGTGCGCACTGCAGAGCGCTCCACGCGGACTTGGGGAAAGCCGCTTCGGGTCTACGCAGCTGAAGCCCACCAAAGCGTTTACCTCGGAGGGGCTGCTGGTGGTGTCTGGGGTGATACGAGGGACCCAGGGTTGGAGACTCCGGGGCGGCCTCCCCTTCGCAGGCTGGCGCGTTCCGCGGGCGGGGCCTCCAGGCCCGGGTCCTTAACCCCGAAGCGCCCGGTGCCAGTTTCAAAGAAGATGCTCGCCTGCCAAGCGCGCTCTAAGTCGGGGTTCTGGAGACCCCGAGCCCGGACTCCGAATGGACACAGACAGCACGAGGCACATGCAGTCTGACAAAAGCACAGAGGCGGACTAGACTGAAGGGAAGAGACACCTGCTTTCCAGAGATAATGGTTTGTGAGGATCAAATCATAGCTGGCCAGAGGAAGAGAAAAGAGGGCTCTAAACTGCGGAAAAACTCAGTCCAGGGGTTCGATGACAGAAAAATTCTCAGCAGGTTCAAAGCTGTAAGAACAGCCTATGTGGGGTGAGGGTGGAGCAGGGATTAAGGGGCCCGCTTGGTCGCTGGACATTTTAAGTCCCTAAGAGTAAAGGGTCGCACTTGGTTTCATTTGGAAACCCCCTGGCCCAGAAGAGAGGAAGGACTCGGTTGCCTGAGGTTGCCGGGAGTGGGTGCTGAGCTGGCCAGCGGCCCGGTGTCCTGACTCAGGGCCCAGTGATTCCCATCTTTGGGCGGCCCCTTAGGGAGTGATCACGGGCTGTCTGGAACTGTAACAAAGCTTTCTAAAGGTGCCTGTCCAGAGTTCTGCAGACGCAGGCTGGGGTGAGAAATGAAAGAAGAAATCACGCTGGCCCAACCTCACCCTGGGGAACCCTGGGGCAGGCCCAGGAAGTTCTGCTCTTTGGAGAGTGAAGGCCAACCCGGCTACCCCCAGAAAGGAGACAAACCGGGGCATGCAGTGCAGCCTTTCAGGTCCTGCGGGTTACAGGTCCATTGTGATTCTGGTGCGGATGGTTCACAAAACACAGAAAGCATTAAAGCCGTAATACCCAAGGACGGTGTCCCTACTCTGCTTTGAAACCACGGTGAACCAGACTCAGTGGTCTGCCTTGTCATTGTCTTGAACTTGATGGCCTTTACTTACGCTAATGTTTACAACACCTTCCGCTCAAGTCAGCCCCGTTCTCCTCATCCATCATTTCCAGAAACACTTGCCCCTGCACTGACACAGTCTGGGGCCCCTCTCCCTGAACATCCTCTAACCCCACCGTCATCACACCGTACTGTGATCCATGGGTTCTCCTTGGGACAGTGCGTAGGTCTGGCTGGCCTGTTAAAAGAATATTTCTGTGGCAGGCAGGTGGTGAATTCACCAGAAAGCGTGCCCAGGAGAAAGGCATAGTGCTGTGGAGACCCAGGGCCAGTTGGTAACAGTGATGAATTCACTTTAGGGATTCACTGACTTGCTCAGGTTCCTGGGCTGTGTGCCTTGGAAAATGGCTATGCCCAGCTATGAGACGTGGCATGCTGTTTCTCTCAGGTGAGGAGGTATATTGGAAGCAGTTTTTTCTAATTCTTTTTTGAGTCATGAAACACTATTTAAATGAAAGACTGAAATGAAAATGCCACAAAAAAATAAATGAAAGACTGTATCATGAAGTTTACTTAAGCTAGGTGTGGTGATACATAGCTGTAATCCCAGTTTACTTGGGAAACTGATGCAGGCAGATCTTATTTTTGAGGCCAGCACAGGCAACTTAACTAGACCTTATTTCAGAATAACAGTAAAAGGGCTGGGGAGGTAGCTCAGTGGTAGAACGTTCCTAGGTTCAATCCCAAGAACCGCAAAAATTTTTTCACTTAAAAATTTAAATAACAATATATGAAGACAAATTTTTATTTTTTACATTTTACCTGCCCTTCAATTTATTGCAAATTACTTATGTAAGAAAAATTCATTAAATATAGAAATTATTATATCATGATTTGGAGACCTAAAATACTTTAGAATACAATTTGAAACTTGTATCTCCTAGAAGCAAGAGAATTGTTCAAAGTTTTATTCAAAATAGTGTGGTACTAAAGATAGACATAGCTCAATAGAATAGAATTGAAACCCAGAAATAAACCCATAGATCTATGGCCAATTGATTTTTGCTGTAATGGTTAATTTTCACTGCCAACTTGATGGGATTAAAGATTCATAGTAGCTGGTAAAGCATTATTTCTGGGTATGATTGATAGTGTTGATAAAAGAGAGTGTTGTCATAGTCACTTTCTCATCACTGAGATGCACCCACAACTTAAGGGAGGAGAAGTTTATTTTAACTCACAGTTGGTAGAGGTTTCAGTTATATTCTGCTGGTTCCAAGGCAGGATGGCATGGCAGAGGAAAGCTGCTCAGGACATGGCGTTTAGGAAGTAGAGAGAAATAAGGGCAGAGCCAGAGAGCGAGATACACCCTTTCAGACCACATCCCAGTGACCCACTTTTTCCTACAGATCCCACCTTCTAATAAAGCTCCATAACCCAATTTCCGAAGCTCTTCCTGTGATTGCATGAGGCTGTTGGAGGACATCTAGATCTAAACCATAATATTTTGCTCCTGGTCTCCAAAAGACTCATGCACATCTCTTTATGAGAAAAAAAATGTATTTAGTCCACCTCTAAGAGTTGCCAGAGTCCTAATAGTTCCAGCATTGTTGAAAAGTCCAAGTCCAAAGTCTTCTCTGAGACTCAAAATTCTTACCGGTGAGTCCTGAAAACATCATAAAGAAAGTTAAACACTGCCAACATATGATGACACAGGGAAATATTCTCATTCCAAAGGGGAGAAACAGGGAGATTGAAATTGATAGGGCCAAAGCAAGACCAAAACCTAGGAGGAAAAACATTAAATTCTGTAGCTCTTTGTCTAGCATCTGAGGTGAGATGTGGTGAGGTGTGAACTTTGAAGCCCCTGCTGCTCCTACAGCATTGCCAGTGGTTGTATCACTTATGGCATTTTTTTTTTTTTTTTGGTTGGCTTTGCTCACTTCTTATGGCTTTCCTCAGATGTTCCATGTTCTGGCTTCTCCAACTTCCTGGGGTCTCCATGGTTTCACTCTCACAGCCTCACACACTATTCTCTCAGAGGCACACTTCCTGGACTCCCAAACCTTCTTCTGAAATCTGGATGAAAATCTCCCTGACTCCTCAACTCACGTATTCTGCTTGCTTGTAAAACCAGCACCAAGTGGATGATGTCAAGGTCTGCTGTCAGCTCAAGCAGTAGCCAGGCCCCCTTGAATTATAGCTATAGAGGCCTTTGCATGACTGGATGACTGAGCACTGTGAACCAAAAACTGTGGAACCAATTCAGTAGGAACCAATTCCCTAGATAGCCCCTCACATGAAGGGTGCTCTGGGGCTCTTTTCTCAAGTAAAATCTCACTTTTGTAGCTCAGTCTTCAAAGCGATCTTGCTTGGCCCCTTGATGCCCTCAAGCTGTCTAATAGTAAAGTACTACTATTGCTAATCTTTTTAGCAACCAAGATTTCCTCTGCTCCAACTTTGCAGGCCCCAGCTTTATAGAGGCTTCGTTTCCGGTAAAATTTAAAACCTTTAAGATCACTGTTTCTGGGAAGCAGAAAGAGATAAGGGAGGCGAGCTGGGGAGTGACATACACTCTTTCAAGACAGCCCCCAGTGACCCACCTGTTCTTACCAGTTGCCATCTTCTAAAAAGTTATCTACAACCCCACCCTGTTTTTGAGGCCTTTAGTGTCAGACTGAGAGCTACACCATCAGCTTCCCTACTTCTCTAGAATTTGAACTTGGACCAAGAGTTACGCCATTGGCTTCTTTGGTCCTGAGACCTTCAGACTTGAACTGAGCCACAACAATTGCTACCATCTTTTAGATGGCCTCCTCAGCCTTCATAATCATGGGAGCCAGTTCCTCTAAAAAATCCCCTATCATCTATCTGCCTGTCTGTCTATCAGTCATCTATCTACCTATCTATCTTACTGGTTCTGTCTCTCTGGAGAATTAATACAGATGCCAAGCAAACAATAGGAAAGTTCTCTTTACATGGTTTTATGACAACTAAATTTCTATATGCAAAAGAATAAAGCTAGAACCTTACCTCACCTCATATTTAAAAATTAATTCAAAATGAGCTGGGCTTGGTGGCACACACCTGCAATCCCATCACTGGGGAGGCTGAGGCAGGAGGATCGTCAAGAGTTTGAGGCCAGGCTGGACTACATAGTGAGTTTAAGGACATTCTGAACTACATAGCAAGACCCCATCTCAAAAAACAGAATAAAAAAAATTAATTCAAAACGCATCAAAAGCCGGGCGTGGTGGCGCACGCCTTTAATCCCAGCACTCAGGAGGCTGAGGTAGGCGGAGCATTGTGAGTTCGAGGCCGGCTTGGGCTACAACGCGAGCGCAAGGCCAGCCTGAGCTACATAGTGCGACCCTGCCTCAAAAAACCAGGGCCTGGAGTTTGGCTCAGTGCCTTAAGCGCCTGCCCTGGCAGGCGCGAGGTTGCAAGTTCAATCCCCGGTGCCGCAAAAAAAAAAAAAAAAAAAAAGCATGAAAGACCTAAATAAGAACTAAAATTATCTAACTCTTAGAAGAGTCAGTGAAGAAAAGAATGACATTGGAATTGGCAATGAGTACATAGATATGACACCTAAAGCACAGGCAATAAAAAGAAAAAAATTAACATAGCTAGGGCATGGTGATGCACACCTGTAATTTCAGCATTTTGGAAGACTGAGGCTAGAGATTGCAAATTCAAGTCCATTCTGAACAATTTTGTGAGATCCTCTCTCAAGATAAAAAAAGTTTAAAAGGACTGGGGACACATTGTAGTGGGGAGACCTGGGTTGTTCAAACCCCAGTAGTAAAAAAATTATGACACACACATACACATACATATATGCAAGTAGCAAACAGGTGTTTACAAGGATGTAGAGAAAAAAATTCTAATGCACTGCTGGTGGAAGTTTCTCAGAAGATTAAACATATGACAACCATGTGACCCACCAATTCCATTTCTAGGTATGTACCCACAGGATTCTACAACAGGGACTTGAACAGATATTTGCACACCCATGTTTATGATAGCATTAGTCATAATATCCAAAAGGTGAAGAGAATGCAAGTGTCACCAACAGATGAATGGATGCAGAAAATGTGACATACACAATGGGATATTATTCACTTATGAAAAAGAATGAAATTCCTGAGCTAGATGCAGAGTTTAGAGGTAGTACACTCACCTAGTATATGTGAAGCCCTGGGCTCAATCCCCAGCACTAAAGAAAAAAAAAAAAAGAAATGAAGTTCTGATACAATATGGATGAACCTTGAAAATATATGCTAAGTAAAATAAGAGATAAAAGGGCAGATATCATATGATTCCACTTGTATTAAGTATATAAAATAGATAAATTCATGGAGACAGAACATGGACTAAAGATTACTTGCAGGTAGGGAGTAGGAAGAGGGAGGAATTATTGCTTAACGTTTACAAAATTCCTGTTTGGAGTAGTGAAAAATGTTAGTGGGAGACTGAAGCAGGAAGATTGCAAATTTAAACCCAGTCTAGACAACTTAGTGTCTTAGTGAGACTCTATCTCAAAGACAAAAACAAAACAAACAAACAAACAAAAAAAAAACCCCACGAACATTTAAAAAGGGTTTGGACTGTAGCTCAGTGTGAAGACCCTGGGTTCAGTCCCCTGGTACCGGGGAAGGAAGGCTAAAAACAGTAGTGATGTTATAAGACATTGTGAATGAAACTTTTTTTTTTTAAGAAACAAAGTAATTTACTCAGGAATCCTCGGGAAAGAGTAAAGGACATGGGGATATTTGGCTGGATGGATAGTTACAGAGTTTTAATCAAAGACTGAAACAATTTAGCATTTATCAGAGCCTCACTGGATGTGAAATTTAGAGTATTGAGATTTAATTTCAAATAATATTGCGTAACTTGTTAACAGGTGAATACTTTCATCCAAATGTGAAAAATAGTTCACTTTATCCATCTACAGTGGAAAGTACTGTTTATAGAATAAGGACAGAACTGCCTAAAATGAACATTACACATAATTTATATTGCTTATTTTTGTTTGTTTGGTTGGTTTGTTTTTGGAACAGGGTCTCACTGTATAACCCAGGCTAGCCTGGAACTCAACCTCTCAAATGCTGGAATTACAGCTGTATACCGCCACATCCATCTTAAAAAGCTTTTTTTTTTTTTTTTTTTTTTTTTTTTTTTTTTTTTTATCCTTGAATAAAATGGATTTGGGAAAAAAAAGTGAATGGAATTAATTCCACTGAACTGTACACTTCGGGATGGTTAAAACGACAATTTTTATGCTACCTATATTTTGACACAATTTTTTATAAAATTTTTTATAAAAACCTAACCCTGCTGGACATGGTGGCACACACCTGTAATCCCGGGACTCAGGAGGCTGAGAAAGGAGGATCACTAGCTTGGGCTACATAGTGAATTCTAGGCCAGCCTAACTGCCTAGAAAGACCCTGTCCCACTCCCCACCCCCCAAAAAAAGGAAAATAAAAACCTAGCCCTAACCCTCAACATCCAGGATCTATATGTGAGCCATTAACCCTTAGGCCAGCTTTCTTTGTGGTGTTGATTTATTTAGCCAGGTGGCACAGCCTGCTTATTCCCAACTTTCCCTCAGCCAAGAGAGACCAAAGAGCCTGCTCCCAGCCTCTGTCTTCAGGTTAATAAAAACAATAAGAGATCACAGAGTCCTCCAGGTCTGGGAAGGGTTAGGAGGGGACCAGAGAAGAGTGATGAAGAGGCTAAAGATCACTAAATCCAAATCCCTCTCTGGGCTGAGAATAGAGCCAGCAGGATAAGGTGAAAGGGACTTTGGAGGGGGACATTTTAGTCCCCGAACCCTGAAGCTCAGGATGGAAGGGGGGAGATCAAGAAAGCAGGATGTCTATAATTTTTATCCTTTATTTTTGGAGTATAGCAGTATCTGGTAGCAGGGAGCAGACAGCACAGTGGGGAAAGGCATCTGATGGGCCAGTTACAGCAGAGGATGGGCAGGATAGAAGACCCGTGGCTTGGAAGGGTAGGAAGCAGCAGAGACTGGTTGCCGCTTTAATTCACTAGCTGGTCCATTCATTCCTCCTGCAATCCTGACCCATCCTCCCCTGGATTCACCATTTCTCAGTTTCTTCCCTTCCATTGAATGAGAAATAACAGCACCTGCCACAGCCAAGAGATGAATTCTGAGCACTCACCACAGGCACTTTCCTGTGGAACCAGATAACCAGGGTGGTGGGAACAGTGGTGGGGAGGTGTGAGGCTTGGAGGAATCACAGGCTTCAAAGAGCACAGGTTTCCCTCTGCCTGCCAGTTGGACCACACCTGAATCTCCACACCCTGTCCGTACTTACCAGCTGACCTCTTGGCTCCAGGTAAGGGCCTGAGGACATCAGCAGAGGACAGTGTAGAAACACGAAACAGAAGTGTCACTGTAAGGAAGCCCAGCAGTTCTAGACTGGTTGCAATAGTACTGAACTGAGGTACATTCTGTGCTGGAGAGCAGACCTGAAGGCTTGTTGTTCCTGAGAGCTTTCTCCTGCTTGGCCCAGACCATGGGAGGTACAGAGGGAGGTGCTGCTGGCGAGCTGGGGCATCTTACTCCTGTTCTCGTAGCCAGAAAGTGAGATAAGGAGTGAGCAGGAGCTGGTAAGCTTTTCAGTTCATCTCCCAAAAAACACTTATTAACCTCATGCTGCTCCTCTCTGGCCCAATTCTTCATTCTTCCTCTGCTTCACCCGAGGAGAACAAGATACACCTGGCCATTGACACTTGCATTTCCTTGATGGAAGAAGAATAGCGGGAGAGGGAAGAAAAGATGACCCTGCAAGGACAGGGTGGAAGTTGGGCAGAGGGCATCAGGTAACTTCCCTCAACAGAGTCCAGAGAGCTGGAACATTAAAAGTGGGGGACACTTAAAATCTTGCTGGGTGTGGGGGCGCATGCCTTTAATCCCAGCACTTGGGAGGTTGAGGCAGGAGAATCATTGTGAGTTCCAGACCAGCCTGGGCTACAAAGTGAGTTCAAGGCCAGCCTGAACTGCATAGTGAGACCCTGTCTCAAAAAATAGGACCGGGGATTTATCTCAGTGGCATAAGCGCCTGCCTGGCAGGCGCAAGGTTGTGAGTTCAATCCCCAGTACAAAAGAAAAAATAAAAACAAAAAAGTTGCCCGTTAGTACTATCAAAGCAAGACCTTTACAGGAAGGGAGAATATGCCCCCTGCTCTTACCTGTCCCCAAAAGGCATAGGATAAAGAGGGTGGGGACACAGCCCAACAACCAAATGGGAGCTGCTACCTCTCCCCCACCTTATGTGTACAGACCAGGCCAGTGCCCCTCTGAACATATTATTAGTGTGGTTGTTTACTCTGTGTATTTGTTAAAAAAAATCAGGGCCAGGGGTTTGGCTCAGTGGCTTAAGTGCCTGTCTGGCAGGTGTGAGGCTGTGAGTTCGATCCCTGGTGCCACTAAATAAATAAATAAAAGTAGTCATGTTGGCACACAACATTGTGATTGTAACTAATATCACTGATCTGTACACTTCAAAATTGTTAAAATGACAATTTTTGTTATCTATTTTGCACACAATTATAGAAGAAACTTACTCAGTTAGGTGTGGTGGTGCACAATTATCATCCTAGCCACTCTAGAGAATTATTTGAGGCCAGGAGTTCAAGGTCAACCTGGGCAATGTATATCCAAACACTGTCTAAGATAGCCAGATCAGCAAACATGTACTAATAAAAAATTTTCAAGTGAATAACCACCTCACTCAAAAAAAGAAACACAAAGAAGTTAAAAGAGAGGTAATAGAGGAAGAGAGGGCTGGAGATAGAGCTCAGTGGCAGAGCCCTTGCCTGGCACGTGCACATGCCTAGGTTCCCCCACCCCCAGCACCCTCTCAAAAAATAAAAATAAAAAAAAAGATAGGAAGAATAAGTTTGCAACACATGTATCAAAATAGTAACATTCCAAAAGATACAACTAACTTCCACAAACCAATTAAATAGAAACCCATTATAAAAACGAACAGTGGCTTTTATCAGAAGAAAAAAATCATCTACAAAAAGTAAAAACTACACACAACTAATGATATATAAGTTAAAATACAAATGAGGTAATTTTTCACTCATCTGATTGGCAAAAATTAAGAAATTGAATATTATTCAAAGTTGATGAGGTTGTAAGGAAACAGCGTTCATCGTTCACCATTGGTGGAATATGACCTTACTTATTTTTTTGTATGGCCTGATTTAATATCGTGGGCAGCCAATTGGCTGTGTCTGGTATATTACACACACCACTGGATCCAGCACTTGCCAGTGTGAGATAGAAAGGTTACTTTTATTACAGTGTATCCATAAGACAGAATCTAATCCAGTCCACAGGAGGAGCTAGATCTGAGTGTCCTGACATTGGAAATAATGCCTAAGGTACTTCATAATACTGCTTGAAACCCAACAGGTTTATTTATTTATTTGTTTGTGTCTAATATTTTGTTTCTTTTTTATTTCTTTTTTTGAGACAGGTTTTCGCTATGCAGTTCAGGCTGGCCTTGAACTCACTCTGTAGCCCAGCTACCCTAGATCTTGCAGCGCGATCTTTCTGCTTCAGCCTCCCAAGTGCTAGAATCACAGGCATGTGACACCATGCCCAACTAATATTCTGTTTCTAAGTGGTGGCATCACAGTGTCAGACTGCTGTTTATAAATAGTTTTCACAAATGACATCTTTGGGAGTAGGATGGCCTTATTCTCAGTATACAAAAAAGCAACTAAGACATAATCATCCTGCCTACTTTTTCTTCTTTTTTTAGTCACAGCTTTGTATTCTTAGTGACATTTGGATGTACTGTATATGAGTTTGGATCAGCTAAATCCAAGAATCTGAAAACAAATCCAAGAATCTGGTAACAGTGATTTTGAAGAAAATTTACAGGTTTAAACTGGGTATAGTGGCACACACCTTTGATCTCAGCACTTGGTGGGCTGAGGCAAAATGATGGCCACAAGTTTGAGGGCAGCTTGGGCTACATAGTGCGCACAAGACCAGCTTCAACTACGTAGTTAGACCCTGTCTCCAAAAAGAAATTTTTTCACAGATTTATTTTTGTGTTTCTTGGTAATTAGTTGTTTATGTCCATGACAAATTGCCCACCAAATAATATAATTAAGTCATCTAGAATTAAAAAGTAAACAGTTTAAATATGTGAAATGATTAAAAACATGCAGGGGTTGAGGAAAATGAGTTCATCTATAGCCATCTTAGTCCCATTTGGGCTGCCAAAATGAACTGTGTTAAATAATTTGTGAATGATAGAAGTTTATTGCTCACAGTGCTGGAGACTGGCAAGTCCAAGATCAAGGCACCTGCAGATTCAGCGTCTGGTGAGGGGTTGCTCGCTGCTTGCAAGACGGTGCTTTCCCTCTGCATTCTCACTTGGACGAGGCTGAGGAGCTCCTCAACCTTCTTATAAGGACACCAATGCATTCATAAAATTGGAAACTTCATAACTTAATCATGCCCAAAGGCCCACCTGTCACTTCTATCATTGGGTATTAGGTTCCAGCATGTGAAACTTAAAGGGAATGCCAGCATTCACACTGCAGCCCAAGCCAGGGTGCCGGCACACCACATGTACTCACTAGTGACTATCATTTTAAATGAAAAATAGCATTTGGAATGGTGTGAACTGAAACTATACTCCTCCGCCCACCAAGGAGAGAAACTCATGATGTCAACATCCTTTAATATTGGCTAATGTGAAAAAAAATTGCTTTAAATGGGCAAGACAGGGGAAGATGACCCCATATCCTTCTAAAAATCGAGCCCCAGTTATGTGAATAAGAGGTACATAAATCTCTTCAGTAGATGAGATGTGGCAGAAGTGGAGTGGGATGAAGTGGAAAGAGGGTGTTCCACAAGGACGTTAAGCCCTCATGTTGTTGAAGTGTGTTTGGTTTCAAAGTGGTGGAGAGGCTGGGAGTGTAACTAAGTGGTAGCCTCGCATGCATGAGGCTGCATTTGATCCCCAGCACTGCAAAAGGAAATAAGTTAGAGAAATACTGTTTGAGACAGCGGAAGGGAAGCTTCCTCCCACAGCAGTCACCCCCTTTCCCAGCAGCAGACAGGCCACATGCTGCCCGTCTGTGCAGAGCTCGAGGTTGGCCTCTAGAGAAAGCCACTGGGCTCAATGAAACCAAGTGGTGGGGAAATTTCAAGGCACCAGAGGAGACTGGATGAGGCGAGGACACTGACTGGATGGGTTTTGAGGGAGAGACTGTGAGAGATCTGATCAGAAGAAAGGAGAGACAGGTGAGACCTCCACCTTGAGGCTCAACCCTCTGTCGAAGGGACAGGGACAGGGGCAGAGCAAATCATGCCTAGTTTCTATCGCCTCCCAACCCCAATCCTGCCAACTTTCTGAGGTTTTAGGACAGAAGGTAGGTGGAAAACAGCTGATTGCATTAGCACAGTTTGAGTCCAGTGGGTGAAGAGGCATCTGGCCTGGTTGAGGAGTCTTCCAGCCGACGTATGGCCAGAGGTAAGCAGTGCCTGGTTCTTACTTGGAACATAGCAGAGATTTGTTTTGTTTCCAACAAAAAAAAAAAGAGTCAAAGAGAGTTCAGATTTGAACACACCAAATTTAAGGACCTTGTGGGTCAGCCAGAGGGAGATGGCCTTATGGTAGGAGAAAGATCTGAAGCTTGGGTCTTTGAGTCATAAGCATACTTATGGAAGTGAATGAGATCATCCAAAGAAAGTGTGCAGAGGGAAGAGAGGGCTATGACAAAACCTGGAAGACACCAATACTTCAGGGTATTCTGGTGCAATCAGCCAAAGACTACCAGGAACAAGAATATAGTTTGATGAAGTCAGGTTTATTGATTCCTTGTAACGAGACAGACAACACACCATAGGAACCCTGGGCATCCCACTAAACACAAAGGAAAGGTAGCGTTTATAGGCTTTGAGAGAGGGGTGGCTACTAGGGGAAGTTTTTAAAGTTTTATTTTTATTTCATTTAATATACACATGGAGTTGTATAATTTTATTTAGTACAAGTTTCACACTCTAGATTCCAACAGCTTTGCCAAACTTGACCTTGACAGATAAATAAAATTCACTACTTCACTCTAGAAAGAATAATCTGGTAGAAGGTGAATCCCATTTCTCAAGTTCCTTCTAGGAAAAACAAGAATATGTTTTTAGTGCAATCAACTTTTATTTTTCCGTTGGCATAAGTTAAAGCATATTTGCATTACAATAGTTCACAGTGTCCCACAGTAAATACTTGGAGTCATTTTCTATCATAACCAAGGCAGCTGGGCATGGTGGTACATGCCTATAATCTCAGCACTCAGGAGGCTGAGGCAGGAGAATTGCCATGAGTTCAAGGCCAGCCTGGACTACATAGCAAATTCAAGGACAGCCTGAACTACATAGTGAGGCCCTGCCTCAAAAAAACAAAAACAAAAACATAACCAAGGCACAGTTAAACCAAGTCTTTGAGCATCCAGTTAGACAGTCAGTATCATTCATGTGGTAAGAATAGCTGCATAGAACCATAAATACATTTATCAACCTTTGATGCCTATAATATCACACACATAATAGCTAGTTATGTAGAAACTCCAGGAAAGTATTTGAAAGAGGGACCCCATGGCTTAGGTCATAGGGCCACAATGAGAGCAGGTTGTGCACCGTCCTGCCCATTCGCATTCTTGACATGTGTTTGCCACAGAACATGCCTGGAATTCATTTGTAAGCAGGGTAGCAGAAGTCTCTGCTTAAACAGGCATAGATAACAAGATTGACAACAGAACTGGCATATGACAGAATGCCCATGTAAATTTCCCCCTTGGGTTTATTCTTAGGCCAAGTCAGCTGAAAAGGAGTGACACAGTTGATGGCATGCCCTGGTAACCAATACAGAGCAAAAATACCCAGTCATAGCCAGCATCTTGGACTAATGGATCTTCATGTTGGAGGGTGGTCCTTGAGTGGTTTATCAAGTCTATGTGCTGAAGCCACTTGCAAGGTCACCAGGAAGTTTTGGTGTATAGCAATAGCATTACAAGCACTGGGGGCAAGGGACACTCAAAGTAAATTCATGGGGATCAGTTTATATATTTATTTAATTTTATTTATTTGTTTATTGGTACTGCATAGGTATTCACACTAAACTGACTATGCCGCTAAGTTGACCAGGCTGGGTTTAAACTTGCAATCCTCCTCCCTCAACCTGCCAGAATGCTGGGATTACAGGCATGCACCACCAAGGCCATTTAGGATCACATTTTTTTTTTTTTTTGTGGCACTGGGGATCGAACTCACAACCTCACGCCTGTCAGGTAGGCGCGTAAGCCGCTGAGTCAAACTCCCTGCCCTAGTTTTTTGAGACAGGGTCACACTATGTAATTCAGGCCGGCCTTACACTCGTGTTGTAGCCCAAGCCAGCCTCGAACTCACAACGCTCCACCTACCTCAGCCTCCCGAGTACTGGGATCAAAGACGTGCGCCACCACGCTCGGAAGGATCACATTCTTGAAAGAGACTCATTACAAGCAGCGGCTTTCATTCATGATTCCATCCCAGTTCTCCATGCCCTTCATTGGTGGCAATGTCTTTCCTGTTCCAGCCCAGGAATGAAGTCAATCCAAGGCCCAAGGCCAAGACCCAGAGATCAGTGATGACCCCTCTTGCTCAGGACCCAGGGACCAAAGTTTTATATCTGAGAGGCACATGGATGGCCAGGTATCTGTTCACAATCACAGACGGGAAGCTGAAGGGGGAGCTCTGAGCATAAGCATGGAGAATGCCAGAAGAGGCTGCTGTGGAAGTCAGTGCAGTAGCTCAAGCTGATGGTGATGGCAAAAGAAATGGCTCCTAGTCCCACCACTACACTGGCTTCTGCCAGGGGTACCAGGAAGGAGTTTAAGGGTGCATGCAGCATGATTAAGAGTAGTGAGTTGGCAGCAAGAAATTGAAGCGAGAGCCTCACTAAGCCTGGGCACAGTGGGGTCTGTGGGAGGGCTGACTTGTGTTGAAAACGAGAGGCAGTCTAGTTTACTGACAGTCCAATATGCTAGTCCAAACCACAGATGGCCATTAAAAATAAATTAAAACCAATTACAGTTAAATTCAACTAAGTAAAAATTGTAATTCCTTCATGGCATTTAGTCATGTGTCAAGCATTCACGAGTCACACCAGTGGAAACCATATTAGATATAGAAAGCGCAGATACGGAACATTTCTGTCACTGCAGGAGTTTTTAATACCAGTAAGATGAAAACAGAGTCCCAGGCAATGGTCACCTCTTTGAGTGCAACCTGGGAGAAGTGCTGGGGAGGGACCTATGGGAAATGCAGACAACAGTGTTCTTTCTAAGACACAGCTCTAACAATGTTTCTGTTCCGAGGCCAGCTACTGCGTAATTCTTGCATGACTCCAACCCATCGCCCAGGTTCCGAGCCCTTGACTCCTTAGCCTCACAGCATCTCCAGCCAACATAAAACCCTCTTCCGCCCCAAACTCCATCTCCCAACATGCCGCGGGCCCCTCCGCCACTCTGACTCTTGGACTTCCGGGAAATGTGACTTGTACTGCGTTCCAATCCCAAAAGGGCCTAGCCGCGAACTACAGCACCCATGCAGCCATGCTTTGGTGCCCCCTTTGGGATTCACCGTAGCCTTTATGTTTACGGTGATGGGAACCAGAAACTGCACCTGCTGTCGAGCGGAGCACTGACAGATGCTGGACCCGGGGGAAGGACGATGGCGACCGCGCAGTGTCTCCTTTCGCTACTCAGATCACTGCCGCTAAGAGGCAGTGGAAACGCCTCAACACACGTAGAACCGACTGAAGCCCCAGGAAACAGTGGTGACAGTCCGCCTATAACCACTACGGGTATAGGGGCCAGCCCCCAAGGGCCGGAGTGCAGCGGAGCGCCCCAGGCAAGAAGCGCACTTGCAAATGCCGGGCCTTGCGGCCTCCGTAAACACTAAAGGGCGCCTGCGCAGTCGGAGCAGTCGGAGCAGTCGGAGCGCCTCGGCGTCATCGACGCGCGGGGGCGCCTTAGGAAAGATAACTGCAATAAGCTGTAACGAAACGGTCTTGTTCTCTTTCTGTGATCCTTTCCTTTATGGTTTCCAAAGCACAGTCCTTTTCATTGTCTCTCCTCATTCGATCCTCACACTATCCTTTTACAAATAAGGCCAGAAGTCAGAGAAAGTCAGAGTTCCAGCGTCGCAGAGTGTAGAGGACCAGAGAATAATCGGAAGGATCCCAGGTCTCTAGCCCAACCTGTCATTGCCTTGCCGTGTGACTTGGGTAATTCTGTTCCCTTGGGAACATAGCTTTCTCATTTATAAATGAGATTACCTTGTTGGGAGGATCAGATGAGATCCGGGACTGAAAATGAAAATTCCCAAGCAGTTTATAAAGACGAAAGATGATTATAGTCAGGTGATTGTGGGAGGGACTCATTTCCTCTTTCAGCAAATTACAAAACTAAGGGGCCCAAAAGTAGCAGAAGCTTGCCCCAAAACTCAGTAGCCTGTGAGGAAGGAGTCCTTTGGGCCTGGAGCCCTTCCTTTTTTTGTTGTTGTTGTTGCTTTGTTTTGTTTTGTAGTTTAGGCCTTGACTTCTCTATGTACCCCAGGCTGTCCTCGAACTCAGGGAGATCCTCCTACCTCAGCCTCCCAAGTGCTGGGAGGTGATACCAGGGCTGGCCTGGATGATGAGAGATAGTAAGGCTATAGAAACTACTGGAGCAAATGGAGGCTTGAAATGGCACCATAAAACACCCTACCACCTACAGGATCATGTAACTCGGACTAGGGAAGTGAACTTTTCTTGGTCCTTTGCAGCAGTGGAGTTGGGCTGTAGGCAGTTGTTTCTCTCTCGAGTGCTATTGGGGCTTAGGAGCTGGGAGACCTTAATATTTGGTTGCATATTAGGACTCTAGGCAAATCAGGAGAGGCGAGTTTTTGTGGATACAGAAATCCCAAATCCTCCCCACCTACAAGTTTCTATTTCTCTGGCCCTTCACTCATCCTTTCTATTTTTCAGCCAGGGAAACTGAGGTTTAAAAAGGAAAAGGACTGTTTTAAGGAAATGCAGGAGTTGGGGTAGAGCTGGACTAGGACAGGGATCTTTCCATTACGTGGCAGTGATCAAACATCTTCATCAAACATTTATTGAGTATCTAATGTATACTCTGAGAAGAGCTTCTTTAGGGTAGCAAATGGGAGCTAGGACTGCAGTCAGACCTGGTTTCTCCCAAGCCCTTCCAGTGACTTCATGTTCTGATCCTGAGTGAGTCACTGTCCCTCTCTACCTCCAGATGTCTGTAAAGTGAGGGCGGTAAGCTTTATCTAGGGCTGTCTTGAGGTTTACCTATAAATTAACTGAGTAAACACCTGTTTGGTGCATAGAACAGCACTAGGTACATGTGAACTGCTTATTGGCTGTACTGTTCCTTGGGAAGACAGGTTGAGGCACATGGAGTTGTCTTCTGGCCAGACAGAGGTGGAGATTCAGCAGCCCCAGGCTGGCCTATCTCCTTGATACCTCCACACTGTGCCCTGGCACCTGCATTTCTGCAAGTCAAGGAGAGACCAAGGCTGTCTTCCTCTGGCTCCAGGAACCTGGCAGGGAAG
The DNA here is from genome assembly GCA_004363535.1 of Dasyprocta punctata. Lineage (NCBI taxonomy): Eukaryota > Metazoa > Chordata > Mammalia > Rodentia > Dasyproctidae > Dasyprocta > Dasyprocta punctata. The sequence continues at coordinate 66,130 of RJWM01001131.1, forward strand.
AGCTGTCTGAGTGTTGACACCTATACACGCATATGATTCTCTTCCCTACTATCTGAGGCCCAGAGTTAAGGTGAGTCTTCCCCAAAATTGCACATTACAGCCCTGGGCAAACCAGACAAGACCTTGGATTCTTTCCAGCCACTGCAGGATGTGGGATTATGCATGACTTTTTCTCTGCATGGCAGAAGTCTAGAAAGGCTGATAGCAGGTTCTTGCACTGTGTTCACTCTGAATGGAGCTGGAGTTGGGGGCAGCCTGAGTGGGAGACAGGATGCTCCAGACATCAGATGCCCCACCCTGCGCCACCTTGTTTGGAATTAGAATCCTGGCTTAGTGGTACTTTCAATTTTGGTCCAAGCCTCCCTTGTGGAATTCTGGTTCAAAGCCCTTATTTATGAGGGAGAAAGGGAAGCCCAGGGAGGTGGAGAACTCACCTAGAGTTGTGCATGGTGGTGTACACCCATAATCCCAGCATTCTGGAAACCTGAGGCAGGAGGATTGCAAGTTCAAGATCTAGCTGGGCAACTTAGTGAGATCCTGTCTCAAAATAAAATTTTAAAAAGACTGGGGATGTTGCTCAGTGCAAAGGCCCTGGGTTCAATCCTCAATCCTGAAAGAGAAAAAGAAAACCCTGGCCTCATCCCACACACAAACACCTCCCCAGGAGCCCTACATTGAGGATGGAAGAATTCTGGTCCAGAATCAGCCTTCCTGACTTCAGATGAGGGTTCTGCTCGGCAGCCCAGCTCTGCTCCACTCTTCTCCCCCCACTGCCGTCACAGTCCCCCGATGTGGCTACCCCACCCGGGTGTGGGGGCTGTGGTTTTGAGGGGTAGGTTGGGAATGGAGAGGCAGAAATTAGGGGAGGAGGAGCATAGGATTTGGTCAGCGTGAAGCTCAGAGCTGACCTGAGGTAAGTGGGAGCAGGGAACTCTTCTTGGTGTGTGGCTTCTGTGGGGTTGTGGGGCTTATTAATCAGTCTGAGGCAGCAGAGGATAAAAATACCATGGGAGCACATTCCTGGAGGAGGGAGGAAAGCAGATTCTGGAATGACTCACAGAACCCAAGTCCTAAATTTAGAAGGTACTGAAGGATGCAGCCTTCCCCCAGGAGGACTTCCAGATACCCGCTGACCCAGGGCACCAGGGACTTAGGGCAGGAAGGAGTAGTTGGCAGGAGTTCCCCAAACAGCATTGCCACATGGCAGCTGAACGTACTGTAGGCCTGTTCCAGGGGTGGATTTTGCTCCCAGAATGAAATTTATACCAGGAAAAAGCCCTCAGTTCCTCTCTTAGACAGAGCCCCCAGAAAACTTCCCACACTGCCCTTTCACAAGGTCCTGGAAATTAGCCTCTGGACTGAGGGCATCTCAGTACTGTGCTGCCCTCTGGCTGGGCATGGCCTGGCTCCCTGTGCCATATTGTTATGTTGGTTTCCAGTTGTTAGATACTGAAGAGTGTGCTGTGTGGGTATAAAGAACAAATGCCACTGAGTGAAGGACTCCCATAGAGGTCCCAGCCAGATCTCTTGTACCTCTTCTTGGAGTGGAGGAGGTGTTCTAGGGGAATAAGATGTCATCGCACCCACCTCTACCTCACTCTTATAATTATACCCTCCAGGCTGCAGGTTAACCCAGGTCAGAAGAGGGAGGAACAAAGGAAGCCAGACCTAGAGGTAAGGAGGCTCAGGAGACAAGAACTGACACAGCTGTGGCATTTATTGATCGTTCTTTGTGGGCCACGCACGTTGTGTGCAGTAACTCACTCTACCTCATCATAATGATGGAAATTCTCTTATTCTACTTATCTTAGAAATAGAACAACTGAGACACAGAGAAGTTAAGTAATGTATTCTATATCACACACTGAGTAAGACTTTCTAACCCAGACAGGCTGGCTCCGTGGCCCAAGCCATTTTCCTGGATTGCTGACCTGGGTACTTTATCTTACCCACCCAGCCTCCCATTCTCCCCTGCCCATCTTCCAGTCCCTGGACCCAGAACCCTGGCAGCTTCCCTCTGGGCTTTGCAAGATCTTACTGTTCAGGGCATCCCCAGGTTTGAGGGAGGGAGAAATGTACCCCCCCAACCACCAGGCAGGACTTTACAACTGATAAGGCCCTCTCACCTCAGTTCTGTCAGTGAGGAAGCCTCCCGAGCGCTACCACTGTAACAGAAGGGGCCTAGAGAGGTGCAGGTGGGCATGCAGAACCATGAGGGTTTTGCCTCAGAGAGGACCCCTCACCCCATATGCTGGAACTACTGCTGACAATGGCACCTGCAGGAACTTGTTCGATTGCTGCTTTGATTGCTGTGTCAGTGCAGCCCTGGAACTCGCTAGCAGAGGGACTGGATCCGTCTGCCTACTGCAGGCTCTCCCATGGCAGCCTCTGTGCTTAGCCTGGGCGGGTGGGGACATCTTGAATGTCTTTAGGTTGTCTAGGCCTTTTTGCGGGGACAGTCTTGCTCTGTAGTTCAGGCTGAACTTGAACTCACTAGGTAGCCCACACTGGCCTGGAACTTGCAGTGATTCTGCCTCAGTCTCCTGGGTGCTAGGATTACAGGAGTGTGCCACTATCTCCAACTCCGTCTAGGCCATCTTCTAGCAGGATGGACAAGAATTCCAGCCCAAGAACAATGGCCCCTTTACCACAGCCCACTCCTTTTTTTGGTTCCTTCTTTAATCTCAAAGCTGGGTCTTTACAGTCCTGACTCAGGACGCTTCACCTGGAAGGAGCGATGCCTCTGGGGGAGAACTCAGCATCACCCTTTCGGTGTTGGAAGAGATCAAGACTCCACTCTGGAAGCTCCCGGGCTATTACTCCTGCTGAAGCTCCTTTGGAAGACTTTGCTGGCCCGAGTGCTATGGATAGGCCAGGGTGTTTGGACACACCCAGGGATAAGCCTGGCTCCAGGTAGAGCTTGACTTCCTGTGCCCAGGGGGCCACTTGCTAGGACACATCAGATAGCTTCTGTATTTGCTGGGCTTCATTTCCCTTAGTTTTCCATTGGAGCTAACAGTCTCTGCCCAGCCTTCCATATAAGGTTGCAGTGAGGCAGAGACAAAATGAGTAAGAAAGACTTAGCCTGACCCTGTGTCTCTTCGCTGAGAGAAGCACACAGTGGGGTACTCAGGAGCATGTGAGAGCTTACACCCCGCCATAACCTTCGGTGCAGCGCGAACCTTCCCCTGATGTGCCAGCACACCTGAGTCTGTGTGAGAACTGGTGTGTGACTGTGGGTGACTGTGTGGCTGTGTGGTGCCTCAGAGTTGTGGGCCATGGGTGTGGCAGTGCCGCAGGTGTAAGGTTGCCCGATTTAGCAAATATTTGGGATGTACTTATAAAAAGTTACGTGTTGCGTGTCTGAAATTACACATTTCACTAGCGATCCTGTGTTTTTCTCTGGCATCTCACCCCACTGCTATGTCTAACTATGTACACACAGGTACCTGTGTTGGGCTGGCCAGGTGTGAGACCTCGACGATGTATATCTGTGATAGGACTTCAGGATGTCAGTATGGGGCTGTGACTGTGGTACCAGGAGTGAGGGTGTGGGCCATGTGAGTGAGTGACTGGGTGGTTATAGCTTCCTGGGCCTCTTGCAGCTCTCTCAGGGGAGGATTGGGCTATTTGCTCATGGGGCCCAGCAGGGCTAGGAGATCCACCCTGGGTAAACACTTAGATCCGGGTCCATGAGGGACTGGAATATACTCTTATTGCCACTGCAAGGGACATATTCCTCTCAAGACCAAGGGCCTTTCCAGAGGGTCTATGGAACTCACCTGTCCACTCTGCTACCTGGTGACATCACACAACTCATTGTCTCATTTTCTAGAACATTGTCCTTGTTTCCCTGGACAACCTGGGAAGCTGCTCCACCCAAACTGGCACACAAAGTAACCCCCGAGGAGGGGTGGGGGGAGAAGGGGCTACTGGGGGCCTTCTCATTCCTCAGAAGGGCAATCGAGGCACCATCTGTCTGGCTGGCTAGATGGTGAGTAGAGGTGGCACCTAGGAGCAAGTCAAGTCATGCAGACCCCTCACTATCTAGGACAGTAAACAAGGAGGGAGGCACTAGGGGGAGACTGAATCTTGAGCTTGAGGTAAGGTGGTGACTGTGCCCGAGCTCCCTGCAGGTAGGTGGAAGGGGTGGTGTGTTTAATGGGGGCAGGATCCTCAAATTAGGAGACAGGAGACCTGGGTTTTTATTTGTTTGTCCCTGCTAGCTGGGCCTGTGCTTCTCCATCTGAGGGATGGGGCCAGATAACATTAAGTCTGGTGCAGGGACCTGAGGGAGTGTTAAGGACCAGGTCCAGGAGTGGCTCTAGGCAGGTGCCCTTAGTGCTCTTCCAACAGCTGTCTGGCATAGTAAGCAGTCTTGTGGGAATCTCTCCAAATGACCCCCCTGGCACCTATTCCTGGAGTCATGGTGCTAAGGAACTAGAAGTCCTCCAACAGGCCCTGACTTTCTGTGTGATTCAGGGCCTCTCACGGCCTCAGCTGCTCTTTTTACCTCTGCAAGGGGCACGTGTAAGGCCCAGGCTTGCTCAACGCCCTGGGTAATGGCTCCTCACACTCCCAAGATGCTTCTCAGTTTGCTAAGCACCTTCTTGTACACACTCTCACCTACACCTGCCCTTGCTCCTGCTGAGTGATGTCCTTTCTGGAACTGGGACCCAGAGAGGAGCCAGACCTGAGCTCTGCCCTGGGACTCACAGAGGCACCTCCATCCACTGGGTGGGGGAGCCTGGTACTGGGGCAGAGGGCTGAATGAGCAGAGCAAGGGTCAAGCTTGTTTTTATTTTTTTATTTTTATTTTTTGGTACCGGGGATCAAACTCACAACCTTGTGCCTGCCAGGCAGGCACTTATGCCACTGAGCTAAATCCCCATCCCTGTTTTGAAACAGGTCTCACTATGCAGTTCAGGCTGGCCTTGAACTCACTTTGTAGCCCAGGCTGGTCTCGAACTCACAATGATCCTCCTGCCTCAGGCTCCTGAGTGCTGGGATTAAAGGCGTGTGCCACCACACCTGGCTAAGGGGTCAGGCTTTGCCAACTTTTTCTACTGTTTAATTTTTCATGGGAATCTTACCAACCATATCAAAATGTTAGTGCTTTTTGTTGGATCCACACATATTTGATAATACATTCTTCCCTGTCCTGTACCACCCTCCAGTTACATTTTGGGTTACTTATCTAGTGTGAAACTGGTGTCTATACAACTCTTCATTTCAGTAATTTTCAAAAGCTATTTTAATTCCAGATGAGGAAACAGAAAGGGCATGTCACCTGTTTCTGGTTACACAGCTGGGAAATGGTAGAACCAGGATTTGAACCCAGTTCTATTGCAGGTAGTGGGAAGCAGGGTTGGCTCAGTCCAAGGATTCCTCTTCAGAGGCTACTCTTGGACCCACTCCTACCCCTCCTGGGTCACTTGTCTTCTCTCTTGTAGCAGGCCCTTCTCTCTGCTGCTCGGAGGTGTTATGAGACAGGGTTGTGGATCTGCTTGTCACACTCAAGAGACTATTAAAAGCAGCAGAGACAGGGATGCCTGCATTCCTGGGGGGAGGAGGGCTTGTAAGGGCCAATGAGTGAGTAGGATGGAGTGTTGCCTTTCTGCCCACTCCCCGGTCAGCTAATCTACCTGAACCCAGGATGCAGAGATGACCCCCAGCATGGCTGCCTGAGCCCAGGAGTGACAGGACACCCACCTTTACTGACCCAAGACCCAAAAGATTCATTTTGACTAATCTGTATGTGGATGTGTGTGATGATACAGTTCTTGCCATCTGTACTTCCTCAGGTTGGTCTCTCAGATTGCTAGCTCTCTAGGGTGAGTGGATCATTCCATCAGTGTTCTCTGCCACCTCCTGCTGCCACCTAACCTTATCTTCTCCCTGGACCAGCAGGAACCACCTGGCTGGTGCTGCCATCTCTTTTCCATGGAACTGATCCCAGAGTCTGCAGTTCACGAAGCAGCTGTTGGCTGTGGTGGTGCTGCCTTTGGGTCTCTCACCGGCCTGGAAGTGACAGTGTCAGAATAGAATCACTGAGCCCTAGGGAAAGCAATAACTTGTGTAGAGTTGGGCCAGGGGCAGAGGAGGTAGATCGGAGAGTCAGAGCCTGGGCCTCCCAAGCTGGGTGCCAGCCCCCCCCACAGACACTTCTAAAGAGTGTGAGTGTAGAAGGGGGGGTGATAATTTGACTCCACTTCCCACACTGCAGATGGGAGGCAGGGAGATCTAAGGCTATCACATAGACCTCACAGGGACCTATAACTCATTTTATAGGATTTGCTTTGCAGAATGCTCTTTGGAATCCCTTTCTGTCATGACTCTGCTGTCTCCAGCATTTAAAAAATTGAGCCTGATTTACAAACATCTCAGATGTCTGAGCACTTCAAGAACAAACACCTCTATTTGTGAACCCACCATGCTGACTCCTCAGTTTCCTCTTAGCACCTGTAAGAACAGCTATTCCACCCCAGAGCTCTGCATGACAGAGGCTAGCAGGTGCCTTTTGATTCCCTCCTGCAGATGGCAAACCAAAGTTGAGGGGAAGGGGCAGTCAGGCAGCGCAAGAAGTCCTGGGCAGAGGAGGCCGAGACCTCAGCTCTGGGCATATGGCAGCGAATTCATGCTGACACTGAGCCAGTGGCAGACACTTTGGGTGTTAGTTGCCCATTCAGAGGGGCTCACCACAGCTCTTCCTGCCCTTTTGTGGCCCGGGGCCAGTCAGTCGCAGGGACAGGCTGCCATACTCATCCTTGCCTGGCCTCAGAGAAGTTTATCTCCTGGCCTCAGTTCACACAGAGTAGATGGAGGCAGAGCTGGCACTAGGACCCAGAGGCCAAGTGGCCACCTCCCCGCCTGGAAGGGGTGGCTGGAATGCTGGCTGACAAATCTTTCCAGAGGCAATGGAGCTCTGGCCAGCTTTGGCCAGCTCTGCCTGGACAGGGACAGGGGAGCCCCAGGGCACTAGAGCCGGATGCACTTGTGGAGCTAATCTAGTCCCTGGGAGATTTGTGTGTGCTGTTGGACTAGGAATGGGAGGCAGCGCTGTAGACAATGATACAAGAGTCAGGAAGAGTCCTGGTAAAACTCCCAGGTAGAAATGAGACGGAAGTGGCGATTTTGCCCAAGTCTGGCCAGCCTGTGAACCTTGAACCTTGAAGTTGGTTGGGCCAACTTCCAACTGGGTTTGCACACTCCACTGGGTTGGGTATGTTTAGGTTTGGTGTGCCCCTAGGTCATTGGAATTGCAAACTGTGGGCCCAAGTGACTTGCTTTGGGGCTGTCATCCTTGCGAGCAGGTCTCTTGACTGTCGGTGGGGGTGTGCACCCACTTTTAGATCTGTGGGGGTGTTCCAGGGACCATGTGCTTGTGTGTAAATAGGTTGTGGTAGTGGTGGGCACCTGTGGGGGGTGGGCGGGGGCAGAGAAAGGGTTCACAATTAACTTCCAGGATCCCTCTCTAGCACCTCCGCGCGCTTCCTCTGAGAGCCCACTTTATCTTGGCCAAACACTCCTCACCCGGTCCCCTAGTTCCTCGGCTCGAGAACTGCCCCCCTCCGCCGCCGGGTCCCCTACGGGGCGGGCGCTAGGACCCGGCGGGGCGGGGCGGGGCTCGAAGCCCTGTCAGCTTTACCTCCGCAGCCTGGAAAATACCGAGCGCCGCGCGGGAGCCGGGAGCCCCGAGCGTAGCCCGGAGGGAGGAGGGGGGAGGGGGCGCGTGGGGCAGGGGGCGGGGGGCGCGGGGCGGGGCGGGGCCGGGCGGCGGGACCCACTGCTCCTCCCCCCGAGCCCCCGCGCGGCCCCGGTCGCCCGGGCAGCGGCAGCAGCGGCGGCGGCGGCGGCGGCGGCGGCGGCGGCGGCGGAGGACACGCTCGCAGCCTGGCCCCAGCGGCCCGGGCGGAGCGGCGGACACAGGTGAGCGACCCGGCGCCGCCGCTCCCCGCGCGCATCCCGCGCCCGCGCCGCTGCGGAGTTAGTTGAGCCGGTCCGGCCGTCGCTGCGCGGAGCTCCCGCCAGAGCGCCGTCACCTCGGGTCCTCCGGGTCCCGAAGGGTTCCCGCGGGCCACCCGCGCCAGATCCGCAGCCCCCACGCCGGCCCCGGGAGGTCTCGAGTCGCTCCTCGGGGGCGGCCCCGTGACTATCTTGTGCCTGTTCGTCCTCGCCCGGGGAGGGGGAGCCCCTGGCTCCCTCCAGCTCTCTCTCCACCAGTCCGGGACCCCGGGAAGCCCCACCCGCGCCCCCAGCGCACTGACGGCCGTCCCCAAACCGGTCTTGCAGGTCCCAGGAAGGTGGCGTCAGCATCTGCAGCCGCGTCGACGTAGTCGGAGCCTCCGCGGAGGACCCAGGAGAGCCGGACCAGGACCAGGGCGCCGGGCCTGCCCACGCTTCCCATGGAGAAGCCAACAGCCTCTACAGAGCCCCAAGGGCCTCGGCCGGTCCTGGGCCGCGAAAGTGTCCAGGTGCCTGACGACCAGGACTTCCGCAGCTTCCGGTCAGAGTGTGAGGCCGAGGTGGGCTGGAACCTGACCTACAGCAAGGCCGGTGTGTCTGTGTGGGTGCAGGCGGTGGAGATGGATCGAACTCTGCACAAGATCAAGGTAGGCTTGCTCTACTGTACCTGCAGCCTCCTCTGCACCCATCCTGCTTCTCAGGCAGAGTCTTCTGGTCTTGCCTCCCAGCCACAGACATCTGGGGGTGCACTTGGCCCCGAAAGTCTCCTGCTAGGAACCAGGAGGCAGGACAGTCTGCTGGGCCAAGCACCACCACACAGATGGGCCAGTCGAGTCCTGGAAAAGGAATATGGCACGCTGCGCCTCCCTCAGCCGGAACCTGGGCATGGGGCATGTCCCTGTCCACTGTAGAAGAGGAGCTGCTGCCAAGCCCCTGTAGGAGAGTGGTCTCCCTCAGGGAACCCCCAACCTAGGAAGCCTCTGTCTGGCCCCTGAGTTGAGTCACCCCAGGCAGGAGATTGGCTCCCTTTCTCCAAAATTCCTGGTTCTGTCAGCCTGAGTTGAATCTCCTGCTTTATTCTCTGCACCCTGGGGTGCCAAGGATCTGATTCCTTCCTGCCAGATCCCCTGCTCTTCTTTTTCCCTCCCTGGCTGTTCCTTGAGTGTCTGGCAAGTGCTCAGGACATGGCTGGCAGGTCCTGAGGGCAAGGCTTGCAAGGGGCTGCTAGGGATGGGGTGGGCATGGGGCCATGACACAAGGGAAGAAGTGGTCAAGGAAGCCAGCTGAGGGAGCAGTGCAGGCAAAGCAGCCACTCACAGCCATCGCCCCCACTCTTCACAACTCCATGATTTTCCTCTTTCTGCCACAGCAGGCAGGCTTGGGGTTTGGTGGTACAGATGGGCCAGAGGCTGGTGAGACTGGGCTATAGGGGCTGCTTCAGTAGCTGACCTTTGTATATTTGGCGTTGCTGTGAGGTGACACTCAGAGGGCTCCTTGCAGTATGTTGTGTCCTTGCTCCCTTTCGCTTGCCTCCATCTCCCTTCTGCTGTCCTCCTGGAGTGGGTGGGGATTACATTCCTGTTGCCAGTGTCAGGACACTGAACTCTTTTTAGGAAGGCCCCTCTCCTACTTGAGACATGGTCTCTGTCATATCTCTGGCATCCTGACCTCATACTAGGACCTGTGCTTGCTGTCTGACCTTTTCCTAGGACACTTTCTGCCTCATTTCACCTTAATCATTTGCGGTCCCACATGATCAGCTCACTCTTCCTGCCTTCCCCTTCTTCCTCTCTGACTCTGTATCCACCTTGTCCATCTGACTCTTTGTGGGTTTCTATGTGTTCCTGTCCCTCTGGGTCTCTGTGTAGTCATGAGTACCCTGGGCTCAGGGTTTTCAAGGGCCTGACCTGAGTGTAAGCCTGAGAAGCGGGGAAGGGGAGAGCAGCTGGGAGGTTCCAGCTTGGTGCTGCCTGAGTGCAGAGACAGGTCCTGTCTTCCCCACAGCACCCAGTGCACAGAGGGCCAGGTTGTTGGTTAAAGGAAGGAGGAAGGGACTAAGAAGCAAAGTGAATGAAAGGTGAGCAAAGTGGCTGCGAGGGATCCCAACTGTGACCTGACAAAGTCTTAAGGTTGGCAGTGTGTGTGTGTGTGTGTGTGTGTAAGTGTAGTCTCCCCATCAGGCTGGCTCTCCAGAGGAGAGAGGAGGGGAGGGGAAGGAACTCCCAACCCTCTGTCAACAGGGCTGGCTGGGCCTCCTCCATCTGGCTTGGTTAATGAATAAACCTAACCCAGCCCAGGACTAGAAGTAGCAGGTCTGGCGGCAGGCTGTCACAGCAGACCCCTTGTGGGCAGATCAGACTTGTCAGGTGGCCTTCCTTGGAGGTGAAAGGGTCTTGCAAAAACTGGGGTTTGTGAACCAACAGCCGGACTCTGGTCCTACTTCCTTCTGAGACTGAGCAGAGGCTGGAAGTGTCAGAGGACCCTTTGCAAGCTCAGTTTCCTATCTTTCCTGTTAACACTGGGCTGCAGGTGAGGAGGGCACTGAAAGCTCAGGGAGGGCCAGGAGCCAACCCAGGGTCACACAACCAAGTTCCAGCACAGCAGGCCTTGAGCCACATATATTTAACTTCCCTGTTTAACCCTCTTGCTTTGCTCCCTCACCTCCTGCCCCCCAGCTCTGCTTCCCACAGTGGAGGAGGTGAGCAGAGCCTGGCATCTTGGTTATGGGCTTCTGCAGGCGTCAGCCCCTATTCCTGGTCCTCTGGCACAGCAGCTGGAACTCTGAGCTTCCTGATTCCAGGACTCCTGGGCACCACACAACTAATCCCATTTCTGATAAGAGCCTCTGCTTTGACCAAGCATTTCTTTCATCATCCAGTTCCCCCTCAGGCCAGTCCTGAGCAGTAGTAGGCTTTTGTCTATACTACAGACAAAGAAACTGAGGCTAAGAGAGGCAATGTCACTTGCCTAAGGTCACACAGCAAGTGTAGAAGTGAAACCCAGGCCAGCCTAACCCTGGATCTCCTGCCCCTGTCTGCATGGGCTCATGTCCTTAGGCAACATTGTGGCCTTTAATCCCATCAATAACTCTCTGAAGGAGTGAAGGACATGATGTTCTCATCATTCCCTTCTTGTTTGATGGATGACAAAGCTGAAGCCCACAAAGGGGAGTGGCTTGCCAAGGTCATGTAGCAGGTGGAAGCCAGAGTGCCAGGGATGATTGGGTCACTCTAGGAGGCTGGGACCCAACCATAGGTGTTTTTTGAGTTTCTTCTCTCCTCTCCTCCCCTTTCTGCTGCCCCTGGTCATGCCCAGTGCTCATGATAGGGATGTGGTGTCTCCACCTATTTGCCTGATTGATTTTCTTTTCTTTCCCCTACTCCTGTGTCCAGAGATCTCTGGAAGCCACCATGGCTCTGAACCCAGCTGTAGAAACCAGGACAAAGGAAAGGGGCTGTTGGAGCCACCTCTGCCTTTTCCCTCTCTCCTGGCCTCTAGGCTGGCCTGGCCTCAGGCCTATACTGTGCTCTAGTGTTGGACAGAAGGCCAACACTGGTTTTGAGAGTCCAGGACCTGGACCAGAGACAGACGCTGAACATAGATCCTGAGTATAAACAGAGGGCAGCTTGGAGCCTGAACCTAGGTCTCAGAGCCCAGGCCTGCTTTCCCACGGCACCCTTAGTGGTGTGAGAAATGGAAAGCCTGGAGGTCGTGTTAGTCATTCAAGCAGGGCCAACTCAGACCCTAGTCCTGACTATGGTGTCCTCATGCTGTGTGCGACCATAGGCATGTCCCTGTTCATCTCATAGGCATGGCCCTTGGCCATCTGTGCATTGAGTCCTCCTGACTCCAAGGACTTATGAACTGGGTGTCATGTTCATAGACACAGGGATCTGGCCTATCGGAAGCCTGGTCCTGCAAAAGGAGCAGGCTGGGTGGGCAGGAACCTTGAGGGGCTTGAGGTTAGAGCAGGTAGGGGAGGTCTCTTGGGGGTGTATGGCTGAGAACCTGAAGTTCCTCTTGCCACAGGAAGCTGGGCAGCAGGGACCTATCTGCTCTGACTTCCTGTCCTGCATCCCCTCCCCTACCTCTAGGAGAAGCTCTAGCGCCCCCTCCCAGCCCTGCCTCAGGCTCCACACCACAGGCTCTATCTCTCTATGCCTTGCTCAGAGCCTCATTCTCTCCGTGTCACTCAAGTATCTACAGGACTCCAAAGGGTTTTGGGGAAGGTGAGGACAGGGCCAAGTGCTTACTTTATGTCTTCTCATCACGTCTTCACAACTGTCCTGTAGAGCAGGGCTTATTAACCCCATTAAGCAGATATGGAACCTAATACAGGGACCCTTTGGTGTCCAGAACCCTGAGGCTCATGACTTATTTTCACCCTCTGTCCTTGGGTCTCCCTGTGCTGTGTCATTGTGGGAGGGCACCCTGGAGGGGACCCATCTGGGCAAGGGCCCGGTCCTCACTGTGTGACCTTGAGGTTACATTACCCTTTCTAGTCTGTTTTCTTATCTGTGGTGGCAGGGGCAGGAGTTAACTGGTTTTAGGGCTTGGGACTAGATGAGGCCAGGTACAGGCTTGTCCTCTGCCCCGCTGGGGCTCAGTTTCCCCATTTGTAGAGGACATCTTAACCTTAGACTGGGGTTGGGAGGCTGCACTCGTGGACACAGAGTAAGATTGGATAGTGAAGGCTTTGTTGGTCTGTGCCAATAGAGTCCCCCAGTTGGGGACTCTGAGTCCAGGGTTGGCCTTGAGGACCCCTGCCCTGGGTGGCTGTACATGTGACTTGGCATGGGGGAACTGGATGGAAGAAGTAGCCCCAGGCTGTCCTCAGGGAAGAGGTTCCCAGAGAGTTGGACTTTGGGGTAGAGAGTTCAGAAAAGGGAAATGACAAAGGTGGCTGGCGTTGTTAGGGAAGGCTTCCTGGTGTAGCCGGCTCATGGAATTGAGGAATAGGTGAAAGAGTACAGGACCCAGCTTCTGGCTTTGTGGCTCTGAGAAAGTTGTCCCTACCAAGGCTTCAGCATCCTCCTCCTCTGTCAAATGTGGACAGCAGTGCTGCCCTACCTGTCTTTGTGCCCTTCCTTTCCTTCCCTCCCCTTCCTTCCTTCCTTCCTTCTTTCCTTCCTTCCTTCCTTCCTTCCTTTTCTTATTCCATAAACATCTGATAGCCTCTCTGCCTGGCCCTGTGCTGGAGGTGGGGGACAGTAGAGAATCAGATTTTGCCCTCAGAGTTCCCATTGGATGCTGTGACAGACACTTGTCACAGGAGCTGTGGAAACCAGGTCTGGGGGTCTGGGAAGGCTTCACAAGGAGGAGTGCTTAGGTGATCCCACTGGAATTGGGTGGAGAATGAGCAGCACAAATGTGATAGCATCAGGAGTGTTGCATTCCCTGCAGGGGACAGCTGTACCAAGGCCCAGAGGTGGGGGACAGGACAGTGCATTTGAGGATTGCAGGGAGTTGAGTGTGGACGCTGAAGAGAATTAGAGGGCTACACATTTTTGCACTTGTGTGACGAACTGAAAGAAAATCTATGTATATAAAAAATTCGTTAAGACAGTTAAAGAAAAAGAATTTTGAGTGAAAAGTAGTTTTCACAGGGTCATCTTCAGATTTCATTTTTAATGCAAAGTGTTTATTTGAAAATAATAGAGCAATCATAACAAAAAAGATAGTCATATAGCTGGTTTCTCTTGATTCATTGAGGCAAAAGTTTTTGTGCTAGTAATTTTCTGGACAAGGTTTCATGTCTGTATCTTGTATCCTAAACGATTGCTGTGAAGATAACAATATACTATATGCTGATTACTGTTACTCTCCTATTGGCTGGTTGTGAAATTATTTTGCTTTGGTTTCTTACTTTTTAAAAAAAATATTAAAAGAGAGAGAGAGAGAGAGAATTAGAGAGAGACCAGCAACGGTACCTTGGAGCTTAGAGGTCCTGGTGTGCCAGGGGAGGGCTTTATACAGAGGGAGTGGAAGGAGAGAGGGAGAGCATGCTGCTGCTGTGCTTGTCTGGGCAGAGGCACCAAGCCTGCTCTAAAGCCGGGGCTGTAGGAACTGGAACTAGAGCTCTAGGCATCTAGAGAGTTCTAGGAGAGGTAACGGAGGGAATATGGTAATTACAGCATAACTCTGCAGTGTGCAAATTGTGAAGTGTGGTGCTGTCTGGGATGTAAGACCTGACCTCATCTAGCCCCAAGCCTTAAAAGCAGTTAACTCCCATCCCTGCCACCACAGAACAAGAAAACGGGCCTTCAGTCTGTGTCCTTGCTAGGAGTAGAGAAACCCTCAGTCTCCAGGCTGGCTCTCTGCCTTCCACACCTAGGTCCCCAGGCTCAGGCTTTTAAACTTTAACAAGCCCCAGCTCAGTTTCCAACTGAGAGTCTTTAAAGTTTCAGGAGATGAGAGAAAGGAGCAAGTCCTGGAGACAGCTGGGTCTTCTTTCTTCTGTGTCTCTACGCCTGACTGGGCTACCTGGAGCCAAAGCTGTGGGTACCACGATTCCAGAGGCCTGGCACTCGATGGGGACCTGGGGCCTTGGAGGGGCTGCTCCAGATTGTTCCCGAGGGGCCAGTGACCACAGGCCTGGATGCCAGGTTGCCAGTGAGCATAGATGGGGATAGAGATCTATTCCAGTCCTCATCCCTTGCTTTTGCCCTGACCTGGGTAAATGATCATGCTCTGGCAACAGTTGTGTGTGTGTGTGTGTGTGTGTGTGTGTAGCAGCTCAGACCAGGTGTCGGGATGGCCATGTCCTCGCTCTTCTCACTGTTCCCTTTATCCCATCTGGCATGCTTGGGCTGGGCTTGATGCTCTGGGGTCCCTGGAATCTCCAAACCCTGGATATGGAGTGTCCCATGCCAAATACTGTCCTCTCACCTGTGATTAAAGAGAGCTGGGGGCAGGCGGCCCAGGTACCGTGCCTGCTGGTCCTGGCAGCTGGGCCTGTTCTCTTGGGCTTCAGCATACCATGGCCTTCCTGCTTCAGCCTGGGCTCCCTGAAGGCAGGTACATGTCACCTCTGATGTCTCTCTGGATTCCTTATGTCGCAGGGTAGGTGCACAATGTCTGCGCATATGGGAAGTAGAGGGTGATTCCCATGTGAGGTCTCCCCTGTGGTGCCTGGGCCGTTTAATCTCATCCTTTGGGTCTCATGTCACAATGCCTATCTGTCGCTTGTTCTCTGAGATTCCCGGCACCATCTCCTTCCAGGTCACCTGGGACCTGGTCAGGGAGGCAGTGAGTCTTGAGGCAGAGGCCTGATAGCCAGAGGGGACGACGCTCCCTCGTGTGTCTTCAGTGTTCATGCATGCATTGCATACATTCACCCACTGATTCCACACATTTATTGAATATATATTATATGCCAAGCATTGTGTTATATTCAGAAACTTACCATCCAACCACACAGATCAGACCCTGTTGTCATGGGGTTTGCATCCTGAAGGGGAGCCAAGCAAAACAGAAGCAAATGACTAAGTAAGATACCAGACGTTGGTGGTATGTTATGAGGACAGGATAATGCGATGGGGGTTGATGATTCTGTATCTGGGCTTTCATGTGTGGTGCCGCATTGTGTGTCACCATGTGTGTGATATGGCCCTCAGTTGACAGACTGTGAGCACCCCAAGGAGAGACACCTGGGTCTCCGTACCCTGGGGCGGGCTCCTGCCAAGGCTCAGTCAACTGAACGGGATGCGTGTATGTTTGCCTATAGTTGTGTCTGCCTCTGAGTGTGAGACTGTGTGTGTTGCTGTGTCTGGCGTTACTCTGTGTATGTGAGTCACACCCCTCCCTACAGCAGCAGAGTTGTCTCTGATCCAATTATGTCTCCTCAGCTGTCTCCTGGCAGCTCCCGCCCCGGCTCAGCTCTGGCTCTGCCATGCTTTCCCTTTCCTGCCACTGAAGCCTCTTGGCCTTGCCTCTGGGGTGACATGGATGTCAAAGTCTCTCTTCTGGGTGTGTTTCTATCCCTGTCTCTGACCCCTCATTCCTCGAAGGTTACTACCTCTATCCCTAATGACTCTACTTGTCCCTTTCCCTCTTTTTTTTTTTTTTTCCATTTATTTGTTCATTCTATAAACCTCTTCTTATGCTTCCTATCCACTCTGCCAGTTACTGCTGGTGCTGGGGACCTGGAGACTGATTAGACCTGGTTCCAGGAGACTCAGGCCTGGTGGGGAGACAGATGGAGACAGAGACTGCCCTTTGTGAGAAGTGCTGAGACAGAGGCTTACGCTTGGGTGCAGGGAGGCCAGTGGTGGGGAGGTGGGGTTTGAATGGGGCCTGAGGGACAATGGGAGCCAGGCTGCAAGCTGAGAACATCCTGTGGCGGGGTGGGGGGGGGGTCCCTCAGTAAGGAAGGCTGCCAGGGCAGGGTACAGGGTGAGGGTGAAGAAGAGTGGTGGGGGAAGTCAGGATGGGGCAGGCATTTTGAAGGCAGGAAGAGAGAGAGAGGGAGAGAGGAGAGAGAGAAGAAATTGATTGATTGATTTCAAACTGGGGAGTGCCATCATCAGCTCTGGGTTGTAGCTCTCCCTGGCTGCAGGGACCAATTGGCCTGGACGGGTAGACTTCAAAGGCAAAGTTGGTGAGAGTAGGAGGGTAAAGGATGATCCCAGAGCTGGCCTGAGGTTCAAGCACACGAGGGTGGGGAGGGGAGAGAGTGGGTGCTGGGGGGAGATAATATAACTGTACTGGACGTGGCAGGTCATGCGTGGCCTATGGGCTGTCCAGGTGTGATGCCCAGGAGGCTGCTGAAGGAAGGTAAAGTCTTGCGCTTACTAGATCTTCACAGGCCAGCACTAACTGGGATCACTGAAGCCCTAGGATGCATTCATCTTTAGTCTTTTCTTCGTTTTTATTTGTCTTGATGTCCAGTGGCAACCCTGCCCTCTGTCTGGTCTCACTGGTCCCCCATCCCTTGACTTTTCTTCTAGGCCTGTGTACTCTCTGCCTCTCTCTGAATGCTCCACACTCCATCTGGCTCCCCCTACCTCCCTCCCCTGGGGCAGGAGCAGGGAGGCGGGAGGCCCAGAGCAGGTCAGCCTCTGTCGTGGCAGAACAGAGCAGGGTGTTCATTACGGCCTTCATTACTGCTGCAGAGCTGGGGCCTGCTGCCCTGGAGCCCAGGGTGGGGGTGGGGGTCCAGAGAGGCAGTGGGAGACCAGGGGGACTCGGGGGAGGAGGCAGAGCAGCGATGAGTCACAGCCCTGGATGGAGAACAGCTCAGAAAGGCCTTGCTGGAGCTCAGGAGCTCTGTCTAGGGCAAACAGCAGCACTTCCACTCTCCACCACAGTCTTGGGGAGCACTTTTGGGGGAAAAAATGAGTTGGAAGTAGCTACTGCCAGGTCCCCTTCTCTTCAGAGGGACAGGTCTGGCCATTTTACAGGAGAAAATACTGAGCCAAAGGAAGGGAAAGAGACCTTCTGGCTCTCCCAGGTAGAGCCAGCCCCAACTTCTCCCTATTCCTCACAGCTCCCCTGGACCCCAGTCCCTAGTGTAGACGCCCAGGCACTGTCTTCATCTGGTCAGCAGTTGACCTGGTTGGGATTCCTGGGTCCCTCACAAAAGAGAGTCTGCTTCTTGGGAAAGCAGTCTCAGGGTTGGACTTTGGCTCACCCTGGGTTCCAGCCTGGTTCCTCCACTTCATTTTTCTGAGCCTTCAACGTTAGCCAGTGGCATAATCTCCCCCGCTCCCAGGTAATTGAAAGGATGGAATTAGATGAATCTGTGCAACTCTTAGCATGGAACCTGGCACAGAGCAGGCACCCGGTAACACTTGCCGAATGGATGAATGAATGTACAGTCTGGGATACTCGAGGGACAGTTCATTTCCTGCCTCATCCTCATTTACTCAGGGTCACTTGAATGACCTTGCACAACTGCACACCCCACTCTCCCTCCCTGACCAGTGGGAGCTGTTTCTAGTTCCCTGGTTCCTGCCATCAGCTGTGCCTCCTCCCTCTCCTCCATCTGGGTGCCATCTACTCCTCTGTTCATTCTTTAGGGAGCAGCTTTGATGCTCTTTTCTGTGCTGGAGCCTGTAATTTCCTTCTGTCCCTGCCCTGGCCCTGTAGGGCTGTCATTGTGCCACTGCCTTTCGCCCCCTATCCAGGGTTGGGTGGTCCCAGTCCCTTCTGTCTCCCACACCCAACACAGTGCCATTCTTGGGTAGAGTTCAGTAGCACATAAGCCCAGCCCAAGCTGCAGATGTCACCTGGATGTCAGTGTGGGCATCTTCAGGCCCCAGCTAGCTGAACCCATGCCCAGGAAAGTGGAGGACTTGGGGGTTCTGACCGACACTTCTAATTAGAAAGAGTGAGTGTGTTTTTTTATATCTTGTATAAACTATATTGTAGCAACAAATCCAACAAATCCAGTAATACGAATCCAAAAATGCAGGCCCAGCATGGTGGCAGCTACTGGGGAGGCTGAGGCAAGAGAATCACTTGAGCCTATAAGTTCAGGACCAGCCTGGGGAACATAATAAGACCCCATCTCAAAAAGAAAAAAAATCCAAAAGTGAAAAAACTTGTCCTCTGTTCCTACCAGCTCTCTTTCAGAGGTGTAGATAATTTGCCTTGGTTTAAGCCATGATACAAGCTGTGTTCATGGTACAAGTTTGTATCCTATTTTGTCCATTTAACATTGCATCTTTAGAAGTTTCTCATATTACTGCAGAGTTATTAATTCATGAACATTTCTGACAGCTGCTCCCCCACCAGGCCTGTCGAGGGCAGAGCTGGCTCAGCCACTGTCCCTGTCCGGCAGAAGCCTATGACCTCAGTGGCTAGGCAGTAAGCACTGGGGAGACGTGTCCTTCTCAGCACAACTGGGCCTTCCAGGTCGCTCTCCAATTTAATCTATTAATTACAAATGCAATCATATACCCATGAATATTGTAACTAAACTTTTTTTTTTTAACATAATGTTTTTCCCTGAGTATCAATTTCTAGTCCTGGGATTCTAGGAGATGAGTTTAAAGACATAGTTTTGTGATTTTTAATTAATTAATTAACTTATTTTTGAGACAGGGTCTCATTATGTAGTGCAGGCTGGCCTTGAACTTACTGTGTAGCCCACGTTGGCCTCAAACTCCTGGTGATCCTCCTTCGTCAGTCTCTTAAGTGCTGGGATTATAGGTGTATGCTATCACAACCCAGCTGAGTTTTAAAATATGTGTCAAATTTCTTTCAGAACAGTGGAATTAGATTTTGCTGTCACTGTGTAAATGTTTTTTTATTACCTCCCTCCCTTTTAGGTATTGAGGCTGCAACCTGTCTTTGTGTATGCTAAGTACTTGCTCTACCACTAAGCTGCAAACTTAGCCCTAACTGTGTAACTGTTTAGGTATATCTTCGAAAACAGTGTATACTATATTTATTTATTTATTTATTTACTTATACTGTGTTGCCTAGGCTGACCTTTGAACTCCTGGGATCAGGACTTCTTCCTGCCTCAGCCTCCCAAGTAGCTGGGACTATAGGTGTGCATGACCATACCTGGCTAATGTACTTTTCTTTGGCTACCAGAACTATTAAAAATCTTCAAACAAGTTTCAGAATCTCCTGTGAGGCCTGATATTTCTTTTGTTTTGTTTTTTTTTTCTTTCTCCCCCCCATCTTCCTCTTTTCTCTCTTTTCCTTCCTTCCTTCCTTTTCTCACTCTTTTTCTTTCCCCTTCCTCCCTCCCTTCCTCCCTTCCTCCCTTCCTCCCTTCCTTCCTTCCTCCCTCCCTTCCTTCCTTCCTTTCATCTTCTAGAAGAGATTTACAGTTGTCCAAGTGGCTCTCACAGCTGTACTGCCTTCTGAGTTGCACAAGTGCACTGCAGGCTGCAGGCCAAGGTCTCTTCTTCTCTGAAGTAGAGAAGCTCACATGGGTGTGGCCTGGTTGCCTTGCCTGCTCATCTCTCTACTCAACAGCAAGTCTTTTATTCTTTTCCATTCCTCTTCCTCTTCCCTTCTTTTTCATTCCTGGGAATTGTTAAAACCACTGAGCTACATCCCCAGCACCTTACTTTTTTTTATTATTATTATTGTTTTATTTAGGGCCTTGCTAAGTTGCCTAGACTGGAACTGAACCCATGATCTTTTAGCTTCAGCCTCCAAAGTAGCTGGAGTTACAGCCACCATGCCCAGCCACACAGCAGGTCTTCAGTGGGCACTTGCTGTGTTTTGGGGGAGCACTGCAGGCAAATCAGTACACTGATGGGGGGAAGCCCTAGGGGTGGAGGAGATGGGGAATGAACCTCAGCCCAACCTCAAGAGTTTAGGGACAGGACAAGCTGGACAGGGGGCAGCAAGCTGGAGACTGAAGTCACATAGGAAAGGAGCTAATGAGGGGAAGACCTGGAGAAGCATTTGGGGATTACCCCTCATGGCAAGACTAATGGACATGTTTCCTCCTTCTCCCCTCATGATGTCAGTGTCCTGGAGCAGGTCTTGAGTTTTTATTTTTTGGGGTGGGGGGTGGAGGGGGAATAGGAAGACATAAAGGGAACCATTCGTTTTAGGGACTCCAGAAATCCAGAGGCAAGGAGCAGGTACCAAGGAGCAGGTACTCCATCAGCTCAGCCTTCTGCTGGCTTGATGGTGCCCTTGGGAAAGGCAGAGTGGAGCACCCTGGAGCCAGCAGGTGGTGAGTGGGTGCTGGGAGGAGAATGAGAACAGAGAGGGCAGAGGGACCCAGCACTGAGCCCCTAGCCTGCTGGGTGTCCAGGCAGCCTGGGTACCTCTTAGAGCCTCCTCTCCTGGTCTGACATGGTGAGGGCAGGGATGGTATGAATGGCTGTCTGCCCTATCTGTCTGTCTGTCTGTGAAGGGACTTTTGGCATTGTAGGGTTTTTGTTTGTTTTGTTTTGTTTTGTTTTGTTTTTGGTCTTTTTGAGACAGGGTCTCACTATGCAGTCCAGGCTGGTCTTGTGCTCACTTTGTAACCCAGGCTGGTCTCAAACTTGCAATTGATCCTCCTGCCTCAGCCTCCCAAGTGCCGGGATTATAGGCATGTGCCACCACACCCAGCTTGTAGGGGTTTTTTTGAGATAGGGTCTTGCTATGTAGTTTATGATGGCCTTGAATTTGTTGTGTAGTCCAGACTGGTCTCAAACTCATGGCAATTCTCTTGCCTTATGTTCCCAAATGCTAAGATTACAGGTGTGTACTACTATCTCTGGCTCCATTATAGAGTTTTAAAAAAAAAAGTTTTGTTTTTTGATTTTTTTTTTTTTTTTTTTTGAGACAGGGTCTCGCTATGTAGCTCAGATTGGCCTGGACTCACTATCTAGACCAAGCTGACCTCAAACTCGTGGTGATCCTCCCGCCTCAACCTCCAAAGTGCTGGGGAAAAAAAAAAAAAACTTTTTTGTCTCTGTATATCCTGCCATTTGCAAACTAGCAGGGCCTGAGAAGTCAGGAAAGGCTGCTGGGGTCTGGGCTGGAGGCAGAGTAGCTGCCACTGAGGGCTTTAGGTAAGAGCCTCATTTAATCCTGACAGTGCCTCCAAGGGCAGGATGATCCCCATTCGACAGATGAACATACTGGGACTCAGAGCTCCTGTCCTGTGCCCAAGCTAAGGCCACACAGCTGGGATGTGGCAAGGCAGGGGCCTATTCAGTGCAGAAGCCTAGAGCTTATGGGTAAACTAAACTTGTGGGGCCTATCTGTGACTGGCAGGGCAGTGCCATGCCTGGAGGGCTCACAGAGGGAGCGTCAGGCTGCAGGCCTCCAGTGCCGGGTTTCAGTATACCACAGCTCTGCCTCTGAGCTCAGTGAAGTCTGTGGATTGAGTTCAGTACTTGTTCAGAGGAAGACTCTGAATGTACCTCCCTGATCAGCAAGCCCTTCTGAATCCAATGAGCACTGCCAAATATCTACCAGTGAACTAAGCCTCCAGTTACCAGCATGGGCCACTCCTGCTCTAATGAAGGTGACAGCAAGTCCTGGTACTTTGGAGTCAGGAACACTTGCACTTTAGTTCTCTGCTCCACTATCATTAGCTCTGTGGCCTTGGCTGATCATTGTACCTCTCTGAACCCCAGCTGTAAACTGGGGATGATGATTTCCATCTACGTAAGAGGTGAGGTCTTCAAAGGATGCGGTTTGGTGCTCTTGTTTGCTAAATTTCAGCCCCTGTGGCATCCACGGTCTGAATGTCCATTTCTGCTTTGTGGGATGACAGATTGGTCAGTGACTTGGAGCATGTGGTGCTGGTGGTTGGGGTTGGGATATTGGTCAAAGCTGTGATCAATTTAATCCTGGGGGCCCCATCTGCAGGCAGGAACTCATCCTCTCACTGAAGTCTGGTTCTGTTGGGAAAGGGTGATTTGCTTACATTCCCTTCACAGTACTGTCTGTGGACTTGCTTGGTGTGGAGAAATTAGCATAGCTTGTGGGATATTTTTCTTACCCTTTCCTGGGCTCAGTTTCCCCAGTGGTGATCTGAGGAGTGGTGGTTGAAGAGATAATCCTCTGTGTTCTGAGGACTGTGGGATGATCCGTGTACCCCACAAATTGCACGGGCAAGGATATTGGAGACCACTCTGAGGTCTGAGGGAGGGGCAGGTTTGGGTCAACATGTTTGTGTGTCCATTTGCTTGCTACTTTGGCTCTCAAGACCAGGACACAGCCCCATGGAGGCGAGCTGTCTTCCTATCCCCTCTAGGTTCACAGTGTCCCTGGGTCTTGGTAGATACTGCTGCCCTCCCCCAGGTGGAGGTCTCTGTTCCTCTAATGCTGAGCCCTGGGAAGCCCTCTGAGAAGCTCAGGGGAAGGGAAGGAGTGAGGTGAGGTAGATTGAGACATAGCCAGGGCATTGAACCCTGCTCTGTACTTCTTTCTCTAAGCCTCCAGGCCTCTTTCGGTGTGAAATGCCCTCTAAGCCCTTTCAGTGGCTCTGCTCCTTATCTTTCTGGACTTGGCAGTGCACTGCCCCCACAGTTCCTGCACCTCTCCCACTCCCCTGGTCTTTATTGCAGGTCTGTGTTCCAGCCTGCCTTACTACTCCGCTTGGCGGGACCTCTTTGGGGTCCAGGCCTGGCTGCAGCAGGCTTAGGAAAATGGTAATGGATGGATGAGTGGAAGAGTAAGGACTGGGATGAGCAAGAGGCAGGCCTTGGACACAAAATATAAGAAGATATTTCCAAGTCTGATCTAGTCCTTGCTGGTATAGAAGGGTGCCTGGCTAATTATGGAAGCCTACTGAATAGTAGCGGGGTTTTTTTGTTTTTTTGTTTTGTTTTGTTTTGTTTCTGTTTTTGGACAGGGTCTTGCCATGCACTTCAAAATTCAATGTTCAGGCTGGCTTTGAACTCACTATGTAGCCCAGGCTGACCTTGAACTCGCTGCCCTCCTCCTGCTTCAGCCTCCAACAGGTGTGCCCCAACACACCAGGCTTGTAGCAGCTGTTTTTTGAACATTTATTCTGTGATGGGCATATTCCGTACATTATCTCATTTAGTCACAGCATCCTCAGGTGGTAGGTACTGTTATTGTCCCCCTTTTTCATATTAAGAAAGTTAAGATTGAGAGAGTTAAATCCTATGCCCTAGGGCAAGAGCTGTGATTGGACTGTAGAATTGCCAGCTTCAAAAGCTGCCTGAGTCTCCCCCAGGGGCTTCCTTGCTTGTCCAGTCCTTTCTGCATGTAGCTCTTTGGGTGGGGGGTGCCCAGGGGTGCTGCGCAACCCCCAGAACTCCCTGGGATCTCTACACGTCATATCTTGGGGACTTGAGAGAGTGGAATAACAAAGACACAGCTGATAGTTGCTGTGATGACACTTGTTCCCCTTGGGACTCTCTTTGCTCAGCAGTAAAATGGCTGTTTCAGGTCCCGCAGCAACCAGGCTTAAAAGGCTTTGCAGCTCTGGATGGCTGCTGCGCGGAGCAACCTCCCTTCAGTTCCGGTTTCCAGGGGAGCTTCTGGGGTTCCCGCCATTGAACTGACTTGTCCAGGGCCCTATGGCTGTGGGTTCCGCCACCGGCCCGCCCCCCAGCCTGCAGTGACTCAGCCCTACTCTGCCACTTGTCCCTCCCACAGCCTCGTAGAATTATACCTTGTGGGGTGTGGCCACCCCTGTGAGCGCAGGAACAAAGCCGGATGTAATTTCTTCCCCTTGGGGCACTACCTCCTGGGGGTTGTGGAAAGGCCCTGGGCCATGGCCAGGCCCATTACCAGGGGGCAGGGATTTCTGCCAGCAGTCACCTGGCCTGGTCACCTGGGCTGTCTCAGTTCCTTTGTTCTGGCTCAGCCAGAGTTTTCATTCTCCCAGCAGGGTCCTGGGACAGACCTTCCTCCACAAGTCTACCACCAGCTCGGGAAGCCTTTGAAGTTCCGCTCTTTATCTTCGAGATAAAGTATTAGGCAGTGTTTATCCCCAGTGGGCCCCTCTGTCTTTCTGTCCTGCATGTTCCACCTCCTACCTCCTGCCCCAGAGAAGTGACTTTGGGCTCACAAAGCCAGTACAGGTTCCAAACTTGGATTGAGAGAAATTCTGGTTTCCTCAGAAGCTGTGCCGAGTACTTTGATGGTTAACAGTACAGGAAGACCTGATTTTGAATCTCCACACTCCTACTCTCTTGCTGTATGATTTGGGCAAGTTTCTCAGTCACCTGAGCATCAGTTCTTCTGTTTTGCAGCATAAGAATAATAACCAAGTTTGGGGCAAAGGGGAGCATGTGCTGAATGTTGGTCCCTGGGCCTTCGGTGGCTGCTCAGGAGATTGACATTTGGATGCTAATGGGTGATGGCCATCTGGTTTCTACTGTCTTCAACCCCTTTCTTACCATGGCATCCATTCTATCACTTTGTTCATTCCTCTGTCGGCTCCCTCAGTATTGTCTCAGTGATCTCCTCCAATGTGACATACTTCTCAAGTCTTTCTTTGACTTTCACAGTCATGACATTTATAGGCCAGTTCTTCTGTAAAATGTCTGATTTTGGTTTTGTCTGATATTTCTTTATGATTAATGCTATACAGTCTTGGTATCACATAAAAGATACCTGTATTCTTTTCATTTTAGCCTGTCTGGCAACACCTGGTTGTAACTTGTCCTGTTATCAGTGATGTTCACTTTGATCAGTTGATTGACATGGTATCTGCCAGCAATTTTTATTATGAAGTTACTCATTTTTCTTGTGTAATTAATTATTTGATAGGGAGGTACTTTGAAACTATGTAAATACACTCTATTCCTCATCAAATATTTATTTATTCATACCTATACATATTTTAGTTTATGATTTTGTTTGGTGGAATATAACTGTTGCTATTCTTGTTTTAATACAGTGTGTCCCAGTTTTAGCCCACCATAGAATGACCAATTGTCCTACTTTGTGTGGGACTGAGGAGTTTACCCAGATTTGAGACTTTCAGTGGTAAATCTGGGAGAGTTCTGAGAATACCCTGATGAGCTGGTCACTGTTCCAGTCAGAGGCTGTCAGGCAAGCTCTTACGTCTGTTGGATAAGGTCTCTGTCATTCTTTGAGTACTGCCTTACTTTCTGGCACAATAACATGTTCTAGGATCATCTTATACTTCCTCTGACCCAGCCATGGAATCACCCACTTTTTTCCAAGAAGACTTGGAACCAGGGACCTTTGAGTGTTAGTCTATACCAAACCATGGAAACACAAGCCACACGGAATTCTTCAGCTGCCACACATACTCTCTGTACTTGTGCCTGCCTCTGGGCCTTACTCCTGCTTGTTCTCTCTGCCAGAACCGCTTGGCAAACACCTCCCTCCTGACTGAGTTTCTCCATGAAGTCTGATCCTCCCACCCTCCCCAAGGAGTTGATCTCTGAGCATTTGAGGGTACCTCTGCATTTCCAAATGGGACTCCTCCCTCAACCTGAAGCCTCTCAAAGACAGGTCTCAGATTATTCATCTCCTACTTACCTTGGCTCAGGACAGGGCCAGAACTGGGGTGCCTAGTTAAATGATTGAGTCTAGTCATGTGTGTATGTGTGTACTTGATTGTGTGTGTGGCACTGAGGACTGAACCCAGGGAACACTGAATTATATCCCCTGCCCTTTTTCATTTTATTTTGAGACAGATTCTTGCTAAATTTCCCAGGCTGACTTTGAATTTATATTGCTACTGCCTCATCCTCCTAAGTAGCCGGGAATACAAGTACGCACTATCATGCCCAATGTGTTTCTGTAAATTTTAATGCACTTAGTACTCAAACTACCTTCACATTTCTCCAGGTTATCCCCAAAATATCCATTTTAGCTGGTGTGTCCAAATCAGTATGCAATCCAGGGTCATACTTTACAAGTAGTTGTTGTGTCCTATGTCTCCATCTAGCCCAGTTCCTTCATATTTGTCAATATGGAATTGACCTGTAGAAGGGACTGGTCCTGTAGCCCTGCAAAATGTTTCACTCTGTGACTTTGTCTGGCTGTATTCTCCTGGTGTCACTTAGCTTGTTCTTCTGTTCTCTGTTTTCTGTAATATAAAGTGATGTTCAATGCTTTGTGAGTTTCTTGGTACTCAGCAGGTATGGTGTGGCCATCCTACGGCAGTCTGACACCAACAGTGTTACCAAAACCAAGCCCAGGACGAGGGGGAAGCAGTGTAGTCTCTCCCTTGTATGGTTGAATGTATCTCCTTGTGAGTACAAAATAGTACGTGTAGGTTCCCCATACTGAGTGCCAGTTCTGGGAGACCTATTTAGACTACACAAGAAAACTCATCTGTTTGCTGAGGGAACTTGATCTTGGGGGTTGGGTTCTTGGGTGAAAAAAAAAAATCACAGAACAAAAATCACAGTGTTTTATCTTCCTGACTACCAATCTGGGAAAAACTGGTTCTGTTTTAACTTGCTTTCCAGACATGTGAGCTGTGCTAAATCCCAGCCCTGCTACTTACCAATTTGACCCTGGGCAAGTTACTTAACCTCTTTGCGCTTCAAGTTCCTCCTTGGATTTCTTGTCTGGCAGAGTTGTTAGGAAGGTTAAATAAGACGAGTTATGCTTGTCTGCTTTTCTTCCAGATTGAAAACTCTTTGAGGGAAAGGCTAATAAACTGTAAGCTATTTGTTGAATGAAAAGCCAGGTGTGGCAGTGCATGCCTGTAATCCCAGCACTTGGGAGGCTAAGGTAGGAGGATCACTGTGAGTCTGGACTACATAGTGAGTTCAAGGTCAGCCTGAACTGCCTAGTGAGACCCTGTCTCGAAAGAGAGAGAGAGAGAGAGAGAGAGAGAGTGAGCAAGCAGGCAAACAAAGCATAGCACAAAAAGGAAGACAAGTGGTATGGCCAGGTGATAAGTACCATGGGAGTAAGCAAGTCATCCAAAGAGACATTTGTTTTTTCATTTATGCTTTCATTTCATTTAACATGTCCTTCCACCCCAGACTCCATGATGAATCAACTATGAGCTTCTGCAAGTTTCTCACAGGCTGGGAGGGCCCAGGCCCAGAGATTCAGTGTATGGGGGCCAGAAGGTCTGGCTGGGAAGGCTTCCTGGAGGAGGAGACTGGGCTGACAACAGGGGATGTGGTGTCTGGGTACAGGAGCTGTCTGAGTTGGCACAGCTTCTGCTGCTGCTGAGCCAGGCTTGTGGTGAGAAGTGAGTCCATGCTGGTCAGAGGCTCCTGCCCCACCCTGTTCTCCTCCCTCCTCCTCGGCCTTTCTGCACTCTGGTCCCTTGGCCAGTGCTCTGAGCCCTGTGTGACTCAGATGACCCCTATGTCTGTCTGCAGTGCCGGATGGAATGCCGTGACGTGCCAGCTGACACACTCTACGATGTCCTACACGACATTGAGTACCGAAAGAAGTGGGACAGCAACGTCATTGAGACTTTCGACATCGCCCGTTTGACAGTCAACGCTGACGTGGGCTATTACTCTTGTGAGCAGGCGCAGCACACTGATCCTGCCCCTCGGCCTCCGTCCAAGCCTCCCCCCAGCCTCCGCCCCTTCCTCCCTCCTTCCCTGTGGTGATTCCCACAGCCAGGCTCTGAGGGGCCTGGATGCTGAGACTGAGGGCTGTCATCCTGTAGTCTCTTGGGTACACACATGTACACTCACCAACACATATGCATTCATGTGTTCATGAAGATGCTCTACACACAGACACGTGCACACACAGTCATGTACTCATCCCACAGCCATGGGCCGCTTACTTGCAGACACACTTTTATGCCTGTGTACTCATAGTCATACTGTTTTTCTCACATACCCTCAGACTCACATACAGAAACTGGCCAGACTAGTAAGGGCCTTGTGAGGTTCTGAAGATGAGGGACAGCCAGAGGATGGTAGAGACAAGGGATCTGTTTTTCCTCTTCCCTGCTGTGGGATGGCTGTGGGGCTGTGGACCGGGGAAGGGTGTATAAGGTCGGTTCAGGCAGAGCTGGTGGCTGCCTAGGCACCCCTATGTCTCTGGCCTCTGCCACACCCTCCCTTGCAGGCAGGTGGACCAGTGATCTGGCTGAACTGTCCCTTGCCCTCCACAGGGAGGTGTCCCAAGCCCCTGAAGAACCGTGATGTCATCACGCTCCGCTCCTGGCTCCCCATGGGCGCTGATTACATCATTATGAACTACTCAGTCAAACACCCTGTGAGTTGGCCTGCTTTCTCTGTTGGGTGGGCAGGGGAAGGCGCCAGGCAACACGGGGTCCTGGCTGCCACCGTGACGTGTCCTGTGACCTTTTGGCAGGAACAGGGCCCTCTGACCCTCAGTATTCTTCATATACCGTGAGGATCATGGCTTCTGTCTCCCTGCTGGGGCCCTTAAGCACATCCGGGGAGGGTAGTGCGGGCCATCTCTGAGGTAAGGGAGTGGGGTGGGCTGGCTTCAGGTGACTGGACTCAGGGATGAGACTGGCCAGGAAATGGGGAAGCAGAAGGTTAGTGGCAGGTCCTGTGGCCCTCCCTGAAGAAGGGCTGCCATCATCTCCCTGGGTAGGGTGGACAAGGGACCTGCGGCTGGCCTGGACAAGGATTGAGTGCCCATGTGAGCCCAAGAGTTCTGGCCCTAGACTGGGGTTTTCCTGAGGGAAGAGGGAAAACCTTTAGAGGGGCAAGGATGACTAGGTCTGATTCTTCCCTTTTTTCTTGTCACAGAATCAGGCCTGGCCTGACACAGATGCCAGGGGATGTGAACTATATGTGTGTATGTGTGCGTGCGTGTGCCACAGTGTCATCTCCTCCGCCCCCACCCCGAGTCTCACCTCCCTGTGCCTTCCATCCCCAGAAATACCCACCTCGGAAAGACTTGGTCCGAGCTGTGTCCATCCAGACGGGCTACCTCATCCAGAGCACGGGGCCCAAGAGCTGCGTCATCACCTACCTGGCCCAGGTGGACCCCAAAGGTGAGGGCTTGGCCCTGGTAGCCTGTCATGGGATCCTTCCCCATACACAGGGGATAGACTTGATCTACCAAGGGCTTGGAAGGTCATCTGTTAGGAGCTGTTTTGTCTCTTGGGCATTGCCATCCAAAGCAGTGGTTTGAAAGGAATGGGCCAAGGTAGGAGCCACTGCTTCTCTGCAGAGGCTTGGCATGCTCTTTGTGGGCTCTGACAGCCCCAGCTCCAACCTGCTCCTGCTTACTGGCTGTTGCTGCTCTGTCTGTCTTTCTGACACCCATCCTAGAGGCCTGCATTGTCTAGACCTGTCCTCTTTCCTTTGGGTGGGCTCAGCCACTCCTGTGGCTGCTGGCCATATGTCTGCTGAGATACAGATCTCTGTGGCCATCAGCCTCCTGGACAGGATGTCTTCTAGGTACTTGCGACTCACTGAGTCCAAGGCTGAGCCCACCATCGCCCCTCCTGACCTGCCCCTTCTATGTATCCACCTTTTAGTCACCCTTGTGTTTCAGCTGGGGTCACTCCCTCTTCCTCTACTCTCAGATTCAGTCCCTGATTCTTATTGATTCTAACTCTCACGGAACTCCTGACTAGATCGTTTCTCTGTACTCAGCTGCCGTGTCTGTCTGTACCAGCTACTGGAGCAATTCTTTTCAAATGCTTATTTCTTTGTGACTCTCATTTGCTTAAAATGCTTCTGCAACCCTCTGTTGCCCTCAGAGTACAGTCTGAGCCCCCTCCCCAGATTCCCTACCCTTTGCCCAGGCAGCCCTTTCCCACAGCTCGACACACCTCTCCTTACTGAGCCTTCTGGGGCTGTTTGAGATGTCACCTTTTCTGTCCCTTATGCCCAGGTGCCCATTCCCCTCTAGTAGTGCACCTGGCAAACAGCTGGGCCCCGAGTGAGTCCCCAAGTGGTTCTGCAAGGGTGGTATCATAATGAGTGTGGAGTGAGTGGGTGACTGAGTGACTAGAAAGTGGTTAAGCCTTGAGCCTTTTTGCCTGTTATGCCCCAAATCCCCACTGGCACAGTGGCCTGGCACCAGCTTCCAGGCCCCAGCTGAGTGAGATGGGTGTCAGAGGCAGAGTGGATTCTTCAAAAGAGACAGGGTGGAGAGCTGGGCTGTGGATTTGGGGTCAGGCCAGGTGAGGGTGCTGTGAGGTACTGGGGAGGGGGCCTGTAAAGGACAGGTGGGGGAAAGACTGGACATCGGGTGGGTCTTAGTGGCCCCTGGGGTTAGGGATGAGAAGACATAGCACTGTAGGAGGAGGTAGGTGGAGTTTGGCAGGTCAGAACTTTAACCTCTAAGTAGCCTGTGGTCACTTAGGACCCTGAGGTTTTCTTGTATGTGGCCCTGGAGCTCAGCAGAGGAACAGTGGGAACAGTTGCACCCCCAACTGTAGGATTGCCACACTAACCCTTTCCCATGGAGGAAAAGGGTGGCCTCCCTGGAAGCCCAGGCAGAGGGCGGGGCTATTTACTGGTGGGGTGGGGACTTAGGCTGCTTTGTCCCTTCTCATCTTACCACCCTTCCCTGCCCTCACAGGCTCCTTACCCAAGTGGGTGGTGAATAAATCTTCTCAGTTCCTGGCTCCCAAGGTGAGTGGCCTTGGGACTTTTAGGAGTCTGGAGGCTGTGGGAGAGAACTCTGGGTTGGGGGTGGGGGTCAAGGATGGAGGGAGACAGACAGGGGTGGAGTTAGGGCTGCGCAACAAAATTGTGAGCTACTGGGAGCTGAACCGCTGGAGGGCGGGCGCTGGAGGGCGCGGAGAATCCTGGGTCCTCCCCAGCCCCCTCTGACGCTGCTGCGGCGGGTCTGCAGGCCATGAAGAAGATGTACAAGGCCTGCGTCAAGTATCCCGAGTGGAAGCAGAAGCATCAGCCACACTTCAAGCCGTGGTTGCATCCGGAGCAGAGCCCGCTGCCCAGCCTGGCATTGTCGGAGCTGTCCGTGCAGCACGCGGACTCGCTGGAGAACATCGACGAGAGTGCGGTGGCAGAAAGTCGGGAGGAACGAATGGGTGGCGCGGGCGGCGAGGGCAGTGATGATGACACCTCGCTTACCTGAGTGCGGTACTGCTGCATGGACGGAGACAGGACTGGAGTGGAGCCCTGGGGTGTGGGTCCTCCCGCACCCTCTCCCCTCCCCCACCCAACTTCCTGGGACCGCTGGGTTTGGCGCCCAGCACTTTGGCCTCATCGGACACAGCCCCAATAAAAGATCCCACAGCCTCAGCCAGCTCATCCTGTGCCTGTTTTCTATCTGTCCCCAAGCCTCCAGTGCCCTGGAATGCTATTATTGCTCAAATGGCCTTTGATCCTGTAGGCAGCCCTAATTTTCTCATGTATAGCTGGGGGGTGGGAGGGTGTCACACTTCTTATCCTATGTTTCCTTCTCCCTGTCCATTAGCTCACGTCTCTGTCCTTGTTGCATGATCCCCTTTGCCTCTCACTGGTCTAAGGGAAGGAGTTGCAGAGGTCTCCTGTGGGGGTCAGAGGGCAGGGTTCCGTGTGACGTCTGGCCACAGGCCCCTTGGGTCCAGCCTGTGGACTTGGCACCTTGAGCTCTCCTGATATCACAGAGGGAAAGGGAGGGTGTGATAGGTCCCAGGCCACAGGGCTGTGCACCTCAGAGCTGAGGTTCGGGGAATGTGCCCAGGGGGAGGAAGTCCTGGGGGCGAGGGTAAGGGTTTCAGACTCCAGTGCAGTGGAGGGTCTAAGCTTTGTGATTTTACCCTTTCTGGGTCATTTTCAAGAGCTTAGGACTGTGTGAATAGAAATAGTGGGGTACCCAAGCACCTCTCCTCTTGGCTTTGTCCAGATGCCAGCCACCTCATCCCATGCTGCACCTGGTAGCCCTGAAAGCTAGAGAGAGGCCTGACCCTCTGTTCTCCTTGGCTGTTCTGCTGCTCAAGAGACACCCCTTCTATGTCCAGATGCCCCTGTGTTCTGCTTCCATCCAGTGTTCTTGGCCTCATGCTAATTTGGGGCCCAGAAGTTTTCCCCAAGGTTTGGTCTGTCCTCCCTTTATGGAAAGCTGCTCACCTTAGCTTGGCCAGTGGAAGACACTTGGTCCACTAACTGGAAAAAGGAGGGGTGTGTTCACTGAACGGGATCAACCTAGGAATGTCTGGTAGAGCCCGAAGCCAGCAGGCTTGGAGTGTAGCCTGGAGGCCACAGGGTGGATGTTTTGTCCCAGATCCCCAGGGGTGGTTTTTGGTGCTGGGGAAGTGATCAGGAGCCATCACGGTAGATTTCTGCCATATGCACTCCCTCCAATCCCCAGAGGGAGGTGGTGTGGGGTGGGCAAGGGGCTTTAGGCAATGGTATGGTGATTAGAGTTGTCCTTCCCAGAGGAACCGGTGGATGGCCAAATTGGGGGTGGGATAGAATATTTGCCCAGAGGGGTTCTAGTCCCAGCTTTGCCCAATATTGGTTCTGGCTCTGTGACATCAGGCAAGCCCTAGAACTTCTTGGAGCCTCATTTCCAAATCCATCACCTGGTAGTGATAATTTTGCCTTTAAGCAAATGTGGAAATAGAGATAAAAGGAATAAATTGCTCCCCACTGAGCCTAGGATGTAGTAGGGACTTAATGACACTTTCCTCTTCCTATACCCATCGTGGTGAGAGCTCGTCTACCAGATACACCACTGTGTATAAGGCAAATGGAAGCCCACAGAAGTTAAGGTCTTGGATTTGGTTGATCCTAGAAGTGCCCTGGTCCCAGGACCCAGAAATGCCTGCCAAGCCTGGGTGTTCTGTGTGTGTGAGCTGGGAGGAGAGGTGAGACTCTCCTGTTCTCAAGACCAGTGAAGGGGCCTGGGTGCTGGGATCTCAGGCTGGCAGCTGCAGGAAAGGGAGCCTGGGGACTCTTCTTCACCACCCCGTGCAGGGGTATGTGGGTGCCAGGAAAGAAATGGGTTACCCTGGAAAATGAGGTGGGGAAGGACTCCTGGAGGTGGTGATCCGGAACCACTGTCGACCAGCCTCAAAAACCCGCTATCACTCTCACAGGTGAAATGGGGTGAATGTGGCTCACCCCTTCCAGGGGGCAGACTCACCAGGACAGGGAGGCTGGGCGACTCCGGGAGCGATGGAGACTCAGCGGGCGGGCTGTGTGTGTGTGTGTGTGTGTGTGTGTGTGTGTGGCCCCAGGAGACCGAGGAGGACTTGCAAGCAGCGACAGGGGCTAGAGAGTCTCCCAGACCGACCGGTCCGGCAGGCAGGCCAGGCCAGAGAACTTCGGGACCAAGATTGGGCGAGGGGCGGGGCCCAGGCCGGGTCCCTGCCCCTTCCCCCCTCCCGGGGGGTCACGTGGGGCAGGCGGAAGCACCCCGCGGGGGGTGGGCGCGCCCGGCCCGCGGCCGCGAGTTGGCGGCTGCGGCGCGAGTTAGCAGCGGCTTTGGGACTGGGGTCCCCGCGTGGAGGCGTGGAGTCTTCGATGGAAACAGGTCAGTGCGGCTGCCGGGGCTTTCCGGTCCCCA
The DNA here is from genome assembly GCA_004363535.1 of Dasyprocta punctata. Taxonomy (NCBI): domain Eukaryota; kingdom Metazoa; phylum Chordata; class Mammalia; order Rodentia; family Dasyproctidae; genus Dasyprocta; species Dasyprocta punctata. Next base: position 99,904 of record RJWM01001131.1, read on the forward strand.
GCCTCCTCGCCAGGTGTGGCCTGCAGTGTCCCCATGCCGCAGAAGGGAACGCTGAGGCCGCGCGGCGATTGCACACCCTTCGCCCATTTCCCGGGGTGGTTTGGTTTGTTCTCCTGGCTGGTGGTGGGGATGGGGGTCGTCTCGTGAGGATGAACTGTCGGGTCTGAGACGATCACGAGGAGCGTGAGCGGCGGACACCCGGTTTCTAGCCCTCGTTTTTTTTTTTTTTTTTTTTTTTTTTTTTTTTTTTTCCGGCAGGAAGGCCCCCAGGCTTCGGAGTTAGCCCGCCTTCCGACGCCTTGGTTTTCCCAGCTGTGAGATGAAAACTCCTATCCCACTGACCGTGCAGACCCTTACATTTCTGCAAGTCGAATGATCCTGTGCCCTGGACTTTTGGGGCTCCAGTGACCTTGGGCAGGGTACTTCCGGTCTCTACCCCTGAATTTCTCAACAGTAAATGGGGGCATTGCTTCCCAAGAGCCTACCTGGCCCAATTGCTGGGAAAAAGAGGGATGTATTCATTGAACGGGATCAACCTAGGAATGTCTGGTTGAGCCCGAAGCCAGCAGGCTTGGAGTGTAGCCTGGAGGGCACTGGGTGGATGTTTTGTCCCAGATCCCCAGGGGTGGTTTTTGATGCTCATGGTGGATTTCTGCCATAAGAACTCCCCTAGATCCCAATTCTGCGGAGCTTTCCCAGATTCCCAGGTGAGGGTGGTATGGGGTTGGAGAAAGGCTTCAGGGACAGACTTGGGGATTGCTCAGGGTCCCAGACTGAGGCACTCCTGATGTCTGTTCCTCCAGGTGGGAGGGAGTGAGGGAGGAGACCTAGCAAGATCATTACAGGGTTAGAAGGAGCCCAGCAGAGCCATGAAGACAGGTGTGGGCAGGTGCAGGCCCGGGGAGATGACTGGAATGGGCCTTGGCAGTTAAGTGGCACCTTATAAGCACAGGAGCCTCCTGGTGAGGGCGTAGCTATGTAGAGGCAGGAACTCGGATGGTGTGTGTGAGGAATGGCAAGGAGATGAGTGTGGCTGCACAGGGTGGAAGAGGGAAGGAGTAGAAAGATCTCAGGTTTGCGTGGCTGTCTGGACCCTGGCCTGGGGGCGCTACCTGCTCACTGGCCATTTGCTCACTGGAATAGGTCAGGAGGAAGGTGTCCCAGAAACACTACTGATGACTGGTGTGGTGGAGCTGGCCACAGCCCCTTGGGGCACTATTGCCCCAGTCTTCATTTGGACAGGTAGCCCCCTTCGCCACACTTCCAGAATCATTCTTTTGTGGAGGTTGCCCCTTCTTCCTACACCTTCCAGAAGTTTTCTCCCCATCCAAATCTTCAGGACCTTTGGAACGTCAGGTTTCAGAAATGGGCTGCTTATTGCCCCCTTTCCCGCCCAGCCTTTCAGTCCTGTGTAATAACACAGCTTAGGAGTGTACCTTAGGAACTCTGCAGGGAGGGGTCTGCAGAGCCGAGAGACTGACTGGTATCTGGAGTCCCTGCAGCCACCAAGCAGTCTGTGTCCCTGTACTTTCAGAGCCTTGCTTTCCATGTCTGTAGGATGGGTTGGCTTCATGCCCCAAAGAGACTGGCTGGGGTAAGACTCAGACCTGTTAGAGCCTGAATCCTGCCCCCAGCAGTGAGCGTTAGAGTGAAGGCAGAACTCAGGGGAAGGGGCAGTTCAGGAGGTGGGTGATCTCCGAGTATTGAGGATAGTGGTGGACCAGGCCTGTGGTATCAGCTGGAGGGAGGGAAGTCCCCATCACTCTCTGAGGCCTCTCCCCTTCCCACCCCACTCTCCTTGGCTGAGCTCAAAGCCAACCGCCAATGCCCAAACAAGTGGCTTCTGTTCCCAGGGGAGGGGGAGGGGAAGCAGGCCCTGGGCTCCAGGCCCGTCTGTCCAGTGCTGACCCTGCCCCTCACTCTGGGTCTTAACCCTTAGGATCCTGGACTGGGCCCTGGGCTGCTTGAGGGCTGGTGCCCCTTGCCCACCAGCTATCTTCCCTGCCCTGTTATAGGCTTCCAAGGGCTCTGTCACTTCTGGAGGGGATACAGTAGGGTATCAGTGAGAAATGGGGAAGGAAGGAGGAAACAGACTGGGGAGAGGCTGCGCAGATATGGCTATGGACCCTGAGATATCACTTGGCCCAAAAGTTTCTTCCGTAGATGGGGAGACTGAGCCTAAAGGCCAGCAGTCAGGCCCGAATAACACAGGGAGCCTGGGTGGTGGGGCGCCAGGAGCAGGGGGCAGGACTCGTGGAAAGGCAGAGGGGTGGGGGGAGGAAGCCCTCTAGGGCCCTGTGCTGGGCACCGCACATTTGTTGCATTATTTAACTTTACCTCATTGGATGAGATGAGGCTTACGGGAAGGACACCCAGTCACGGCAGCAAACACACCTGAAGCATTGTTGTAGGGGTTTTCATGTATATTAACCAACTCGGTCCTGTCATGGCCCTTATGGCTAGGTACCATTCCACAGAAAAGGAAACTGAGGCCCAGCAAGGTTAAATAACTTACTCAAGATTACTATGGATTGGGGTAGAGTCAGGACAGGACCCAGCCATGTGTGTGCCTCCTTTGGCCTGATTTCCCTGCCCAGCGGGTGCTGTCATTGAATGCTGCTCACTGAGGGCTTTCCCCTGGGTCACGGCCAAGGCAGCCATGAGCAGTGTGACCTCAGCCAGGTGGCCCCAGCCCCTCCTTCAGGAGCACTGTCCACCCTCAGGTAGTTCCTCACAGTCCCCTCCACAGCCCCATGCAGGGCGGCACATTATGTTTTATGGGTGGGTATTGTGCTGAGTGGCCATTCAGAGGTCTGAATAGCATAAGGATATGGAGTGGGGCAGATGTCCCCCTCCAACGAGCACTCCCCACAACTCAGGGCTGCCAGCTGTGATTGGAGAGGAGAGCTTGGCCACCTACCACCACTCCTGGCCTCACTCCCAGACCTGTACATTTCAACCAGGAGTCTGGGGAGAACAGCCCCAGCTCAAAGAGGCAGATGGTCCCGGGTGTCATGGATGGCATGAGGTGGCAGCACGTGATTGGTCTTCTGCATGTCCTTCATGTAGAATGTCTCTATCTCATCTGTTGGGTCATAGATCAGAAAAAGAGCCTGTTTCACAATTAGGACATCAGACCTAGATCACTGGGACGGTTAGAATGGGACAGTTAGAGGGGATGCAGAGTTAAGGGACCAGTTCGATATTATATTATTTAGTCTAATAGTGGTAAATTACTTAATCACAGTAGTAACAGCAGTAGCTATTACTTATTTTCTTTTCTGTCTCTTCTTTTGCAGTGGTGGGGATTGAACCCATGGCCTCATGCACACTAAGCAGGCTCCCTCTTACTGAGCCACATCCCTAACTCAGCTGTCGTATCTTGAAAGCTTACTAAGTGCTAGGCAGTGTGTAGATTCCATTTAATCCTCAAAATAGTCTGATGGGATAAACATTATTCCCATTTCATAGATGAAGAAACTGAGGCCCAGACAGGTTAAGCAATTTGCCCAGATCATGCATTCCTTAAGAAGAACTGGAAGTCTCTGTGGCTTCACAATGAGAATCCTGAGCACTGGGTTGCATTGTAGACAGAAGATACCCAAACCCAGTCTTACCCTGGAAATTCCCAGTTGGGGTGACAGACAGACGAAAGGGCTGCCTGGTCTTGGTGACCAGCTGTGGAGCTGGGATCCTTGAAGGGTATCTTGCTTGCAGACTGGACTAATGGCTATTGAGTCCTGAGCCTCCAGGAGTCCAGCCTTAGGACAGGTACCTCCTAGAGACTTGCATTCTGCTCTTGTCCTGTCCTGACCTGGCTTTTGGTAATAAAATGGTTCTCCCAGGCCCCATACCCTGATGAAGAGACTGAGGTCAGTTGAAGGTAAGTGATCTGCCAGCCATCTTTTAGGCCTGGGGCTCTGAAGCATGTGCCCCTCCCAGCCTGGGGCCTGGTGTGGACCACCCCTCCCAAGCCCCTGAACTTTCAGCCCATATTGCCCACATTGCCTTGTCATAGGGGCCCAAGTTTATCCCTGAACAAACCAGGATCCAAATCTACTTAAGATTTGGGGTCTGCCATCGCTAGGTATCAGCAACTGAGTATCCTGGGACAGATCCCAGAGTCAAGAGGCCAAGAGGCCAGCCCCACCCGTGGTCAAGTGTTTGGTGCTCAGGGGCAGAGGTGCCCATGGAGAGTTCAAGGTCAGAGAATCCCTGCTGGAGAGAGATGGCCAGATCTTCCTTCTTATCATTTTGAGGGTAGAGATAAAGGCTAGGGGTGGGGCCTGTCATGTCCCAGGACAAGGATCAGGGGCCACATCTGGAATCTTGGCTGCTCAGAAGCTCTGAAGGAAGCTGGCCTTGTCCTACTTTCTTTGCTTAGGCCAATGTGGGGTGGGTCAGCCCCCAGGACTGGGAGGAGTAGCAGGCCTCAACTTCCCGGCTGCTCCAAGGACACTGGCTTGTCTCTGGGCATCCCTTTTTTTACTCGTCTCCCCAGCCTCACCAGCTTCAGGTATGGACAGTGCACAGCAGGACCCAGTCTAGCCAACCCTTGGGGTATCGAAGCCTGGGCTGCGGCTGCCTGCCCTGCTCCTTCTGGGGCCCATAGGGACCTGTGGGCAAAGTGGCTGTGCTCAGAGGCCCTAGAAATAGAGTCCCTCAGGCAAGGAGGCATGTTCTCTGCTGGGCAGAGCGCTCTTCATGCCATTTGCCTGGCTGGGTGAACCATGCTTGACTGCCTCCAGCCCCTTCCTGTGCCACTCTCTTGGGAACTTTAAATGTGTGTTCAGCATTTGATGTCCCAGTGGTTGAGGGAGGTTGGGCCAGCTCTGCACCCCTTGGTGTGTGGGCTGCTGAGGCTTTTACCTGGTTGTGGTCTTTTGGTCTCTACTGGGGACCTTCAGTGGGCTGCTGTGTGGTTTTGCAGCAGTGATACAGTCATTTCCCAAAAGGACCTAGGGGGAGAAAAGGACCTCCCAAGGGGTGGAGCTGGGAACTGATGGTTTTCCAGATGGCAACAGTATAGCTCTGGGGCGTGTCTCCCTTTAGTGGAGCAGGGTGCTGGTGTTGGGTAGTGGGATCTACCTTCCCCCTTAGACTGGGCTGTTCCTCCTCCTGACAGCTGGTTGTATTAAGCCCAGGGATTCTGAAGATCCAGGGAGCATATAGTGGTTCTGTGCCAGGGACATGAACCAGGACACTTACCTGCCTCTACTTCCGGTGGCCTGAAAACCCACATTTCTCAAGGCAGAACTGGGCTGGCTCACTTGGAGGGGGCAGGGTTGGCTCCAGTATCTCTGAAATCATCTGAGGGGATCCTGCTCCCCATTTTTTCTAAGAAGAGACTACTGGAGGGGATTGAGTTCAACTGGGGGCCAAGGCCTGGGTCCTTCTGACTTGCTCTGTGACCCTGGATAGGCTCTTGTCTGTCTGGGATTCACTTACCCTTGTGGAAATGGGGAGGGTCAAATACAGTTCTCTTTATTTCTGAGAAGTAGACGACTAGGATTGCAGAGAATTGCAGGCTGGAGCCTGGGCAGCAGGAGGGTAGAGCTGGAGCTGGTGGGCAGCTGTGGAATGAGAGGTGCCTGGTGCTGGGATGCTAGAGGCCAGTTTCTAACCGTCCTTGGTGCCTGACTTGCAGTGTGACCTGAGCTTCCTGCTGCCCACATGCAAAATTGGGCAATATCATTTCAACCTAGAGCTGTTCATGTGTGTCACCTCAGGGACCTAGGGGCATCAGACCCCTGAACTGGCAGGATTGGGGTGAGAACAAATGAGTATGTGACTGGCACAGACATGAAACCATCTGGCAGGATTAGGGCTATGACTGGGGGTCAGACTGCTTTCTGGAGCATTGAAACAGGGGATGTTCTAGGCAAAGGGAACTGTATACACGGAGGCCTAGCAGGCAACTGCTGGTGTTGGGGCGCTGGAGTTGAGGAAGTGAGGTAGAGTCAAGGGCCACTCCGGGCAACAGAAAGCCACGGGAGGGTAGCGGAGAGGCAGCAACTGCCTTGAGGGTGGCGGTTGGTCTCAGAGACTCCTGGAAGTCTGGGTGGTTCTGTCCTGTTCAGGAGCTGATTGAGCCGGTGGTGGGCAGCATGGGGGTTTGAGAGTTAGCACTTCCCCTGTGTATAGGGGGCTCCCCAGTGGTGTTTATCAGGACAGCCCAGCAGGAAGTGACTGGGGCAGCCGCAGAGGTCGAAAGGAGAGGTAGGTCCGGCCACAGAGGGTTTTAAGGAGTGTCAGAGTCAAACCTCCAACTCTGAGACCTCTGGTCTGAACCTTGATGCTCAGCTTGTCCAGGCCCCCCTCTCCCCACCCATCTCGCCAGGGTGAGCTGGGTCAGATGCAGATGGAGGACCTCCCAGCCCAGCCCCCTGCAGACCCTGTCCTTACACGCTTCCTGCCTCTGTGGGTGCCCAGCCCTTGCCACTGCCCACAGTTGTTTGGGCGGCTTTTTGGGGAAAGATTTAAGGCAGAGGAGGAGGGAGAGTTCAGGATGGTAAGAAGCAAAGGCCAGAGCTGGGTGTGGTGGTGTGCATGCTTATAATCCCAGCACTCAGAAGGTTGAGACGAGTATCGCTGTGAGTTTGTGGCCAGCCTGGGCTATATAGTGAGACCCTGTGTCTTAAAAAAAAGCAAAGGCCAAGAATACTGGCATGTCACATATTAAGTGCCTGCTATGAAGCAGGCTTTTGTGGATTTCCATTAATATATTTCACACACATTCATTGAGCATTTTTCTGAACACTTCTGGCCACTGGGAATACAGCTGTGATGGAAGCAAGGTCTGTGCCTCCTAGTTGAGACCAATATTAACAAGTTATTTTAGAGGCGGGCGTGGTGGCGCACGCCTTTAATCCTAGCACTCGGGAGGCTGAGGTAGGAGGAGCGTTATGAGTTTGAGGCCTGCTTGGGCTACAACGAGAGCGCAAGGCCGGCCTGAGCTACACAGTGCGACCCTGCCTCAAAAAACCAGGGCCGGGAGTTTGGCTCAGTGACTTAAGCGCCTGTCTGACAGGCCCGAGGTTGTGAGTTCAATCCCCGGTGGCGCAAAAAGACACAAGTTATTTTAGTTACTTATCTTGTTGCTGGGACAAAATACCCAACACCCAGTGTTAAAGGAGGAAAGGTTTATGTAGCTCGCAGTTTGTAGAGGTTTCAGTCCATAGTTGATTGGCTCCAAGGCAGGTTGGCTTCACAGAGGAGAGCAATTCATGGCCGGCAGAAGACACCAAAAGCAATAAGAGAGAGAAAATAAGCCTCTTTCTGTCCCTTGTGTTGTATCCAGTCTACCAGGATTAGGGTGTTGCCAAGCCAGTCAGTGAAATGATCCAGCAATCACCCACCCTTAATCCCAGCATTGTACTACGAATCAGTCACACACTCTAGATTCAGCCAGCTCTGAAATGCCCACCCCCCATGACCACATGAGACTTCGGGGGACAAACCGTAGCACCTAATCTGCTGCCTATTGCTGAATGCTCTGTCCCCAAAGCACTCTGGCTTCTTGTCTGAACAGTAAGGATGAATATGTCTTAGAATGGCCTTCAAGGCCTTTTTCGACCTGGCTTCATTCTCCCTCCCCATATCCCAGCTGCCCTCTCTGTATGCTCCTAAGGTCCTGCCTGTCTGTATGCTGTTCTTTCTGATGAGATAGAACTCAGCCCTTGTTTCAGATTCTGGCGTCAGTGACCCTGAGTGAGTTACTTAACCACTCCGAGCCTCAGTTTGCTCATCTGTAAAGTGGGCTAAAACCACTTGTTTTCTAGATTGTTACGATTATGTAGCTTTGTAGGCACCCATGCATGCCTGGTAATTGATGAGCGGGAAGTGCTGACTAGGGCATGGGTTAGGATATGTTCTGTGGCCCTGCTGGAGAAGGGCCTGGAGGGGAGACTGAGTCAGGGATTATTTTTTGTCTGTTGTCTGGTTGTACAGTGGGGGCAGCTGAGGTCACAAAGCCTGTGGAACTGGACTTGCATGACCCTCTCTTCTGGCCCCAGCCCTACCTTCCAGCAGCAGCGCCACCGCCCCCCTCCCCCCCGCCATTGTGGCAGCTTCCCATTTCAGGTGCCAGCAGCAGGGGCCCCACTTGACTCCTGGCATCTCCATTCCAGAGCTCACCCAGGGAGAGGGCAGGCCCAGGTCCCTGTTCCCCTAGGCTCCTACTTTATCGTTCTGGGCTGCAGAGGAGCCCAGCAAGTCCCTGCTGTCACAGGCAGGAGCTTCCGGTTCCCAGCTGCTCCCTGCTCCCTGCCGGGGTAGTGCTGACCTCCGCCATCCAGTGACAGTGCACATCCCTGTGGCAGGGTAAGCATCGGGGGCCCTGGCTCTGCTCCTACTGCCTGTGGTCCTGTGTGCTCCCACCCACCTGTGGTCAGTGTTTTCCTGCTTCTGCCTCCTTTGTAGTGTTCACAGCCCCCTCCTGTTCCCCAGGTGGCAGTGGTCCTGAAGGAGCTTCTTGTTGTCATTCTGTGGTATCTCTGGTCTCTGCTTGCCCAGGATGTGGCAGAAGGTGCCATGGGCAGTACCCTGTCCCAGCATGGGTGTCTGACTGAGGGGCAGGGGTCAGGCCACTGCCCTAGAATCCCGCAGGGGTGGACTAGGTGGGTCACTGCATTGTTGGAAGGGCCTGAGTGAGGAGGGTGCTGGGCTGGGAGCAGGGAGGTCAGGCCACGGAGGGTCAGGGTCAGGGTCAGGGTCAAGTCCAGGGTCAGGGTAGGAGCCCTGCCTGTGTCAGGTGTGCTGGTGGCAGGTGAGAGAAAGGCAGGGGGCAAGGACAAGGGCCAGCGTTGCAGGAAAGCTTAGAGACCTAGAGTGAAGAGGGCAGTGAGGATGGAGGTTCAGAGTTTGTGGGAAAAAATGTCCCTTAGTAATCTGTGCATTTTAAAAATCATGAAGCTACTTTATAATGATGGTATTGGGGAATGAACTACAAGAAACTCAATTCCAATGATTTACAAAACATTTGTCATTTTTTCTTCTAATTATAAAAATGATACACATTAGTAAATGCTTCAAGCAATACAGACGTGAAACTTACAGAAAGTGAAAGTCTTTCCAGATGAGGGTTGGGGGAGCCCTGCATGTCCCCGGTCCCTTAGTCTTTCATGTCCCTTGATCATTAATGGTGCTGAGATTTAGCATTTTATTAGGGTAGTGCTGGGGTGGCTACGTCTAGAAGGTTGTTGAGGTGCCATGCTTCTCAGCAGGTCCCTGGTGAAAGGGGGTGGGGCGGTGAGAACTGAGAGAGGGAGGACTGAAACTCGGCCTGTTCTCTGCTGGCAGAGCTGTATGCTCTGGTGTGGAGTTCCTGGAGGAAGAGGCATCTTTTTCTGATTTGCTCATGGGTCCCACCTGACTTGGGGACAGCTCTTTTTTTTTTTTTTTCAGAGAAGGTTGCTTGTGAGGAGCTGCTGGGTTTGGCATAGGGTGGGGTGTGTGTGGCTCTTGGGGTGCCCCAGGAGGGTCCAGCATGGCTGAAGTGTAGTGAGGTTGTCCTTGGGGTCTGGGGTCACAGAACCTCAGGTGCTACAAACCCAGCACCAAGGGCCGCCCTGGTTAGGACTGGCCAAGGCCTTGGGCTGAGGGACGGGAAGTGCCTGCCTTTGCAGAGGAGTGAGCAGAGGATAAGCAAGCCTGGCCTCTGGTGCGCATGTGGTGACGCGTCATGGTCATCTGGGTGCCAGCCTGTGAGGCAGGGACTGAAGTCTTCACTTCGAGGAGGATGTGATGTGACTCACTGAGGGCTTCAGACAAGAAGGGGTAGAGCTGGGTCTGGGACCTAGAATGGCCTCCCATCCTGGGTGGGACAGGTGGGGCTCACAGGCTTTGTGACAGGCCCCCAGCTTCCCACTAGGTAGCAAGGCAGCTGCTCATTCACTCAGGCCCGGTGTACTCTCTTCACCCCGCAGACGCCAGGGCCACAGCACAAAGAGGCAGGGCCCTCCCAGAGCCAGGGAAAGCACCCAGGGACAAAGGGTGGGCGAAGGGCGGGAGACCCCCGTGTGCCTCTGTGGGACTTGTACGCAGCAGGAGACGGAACCTAGGCTTCTTGGTCCAGCCAGCGGCCCACTTCAGGGAGCACAGAGCCAAGGTAGCTGGCCTCGCAGGGGCGGGGAGGGTCACTTCTGCACCCTCTGGCCGTGCAGCCCCACCCCCGCCTAGTTCCTCATACTAGAGGAAGTCTCTCCAAGGCTTTGTGCCTGTGCTAGTTAGCCTGGGCTAGTGGAGTCCTGTGAACACCAGGAAGGCAGCAGATGCCTGCGAGGGTGGCCCTGCTTGTAGGTATCACCTAGGTGGCCGGGCCTGGGGAGTGGTGGAGGGTATGGGGCATGTCAGAGTTCTGGGGCAGTTGGGGTATTGGCAGGGACATGAGGCTTGAAGGTTGTGTGTGCGTGTGTGCGTGTGTGTGTGTGTGGGGGGGGGCGGTGAGATTGGCTCTCCTGTATGGCTCTCGAGTGGGTGGGAGGAGGCTGTGACCCTGGGAGGTGGGTGGCCCTTGAGGTAGTATGGGGTGTGCCATTGTGGTACTTGTGGAGTGTGGTTCATAGACCCAGGTGGCTGTGTATGTTCTTGGTTCTGTGTGGAGAGCTCTGAGGGATTTCTAGGGGTCTGGACACCGGGGTCCCTGCCCAGGCTGCCTGTGGTAGAAAACTGGGACCCAAGTAGTGGGTGGGCTGTGCAGGCGAGGAGAAGGAGGACAAATTGAAGGCCCTGGGCCACCTCCCTCCTCTCTGCTCCACGCAGAGGGAGCACTGGGGGTGTGAGCTGGGGAAGTGTCCTGGTTGAGAGCACTCCAGAGCAGGGTGTGGAAGGAGTAGGAACCCTAAAACTGTTGTGGGTCTGAGTCACTCACACCAATCGGGGAGACCTGGGAGGCCACAGCAAGGGGGCACACCCACAGGGGTAGCTGGCTCTGCAGGTGATTGGTGGAGGTGACCCACCCTCTTTGGGTATCCTTTGTTCCCACCCCGTTGATTTCTCCCAACTCCAGATGAGCAGTCCTGTCATGCCCTGGGCCTCAAAAGTTTAGTCCTTTTCTTCATATCTACACTCAGCAGCCTCCTGCTGGCCCTCTAGGGCCCAGGTCCAAAGCTCTCTGGACACCTCCCTGACTTGGGTAGACGGGCAGCCATGTCCCGATGCCCCTGCAGGTGGACCTGGTAAGTTTCACATACATGAAAGGTAAAATCCCAGACCCTGTGATAGTTATGAGTGAGATGAAGGTGGAAATCTGCAGTGCTGGGCACACAGGGTCACTTAAGGCTTCACTAGAGAGGGTGGGGGGATGAGACACACAGACCCTCAGAACCCCCAGGTGGGAGTGGGGATTGGATGGAGGTGACGCCCCATAAACTGCATAGTAAAGGGAGCAGAAGCTGCGTGGAACTGTGTGGCTGAACTGCAGAGGACTTTCTGCAGGCGGCCCCTTGGAGCAGGTGCCTGAAGTGGGCTGGGGTGGTTTACTTACTCATTGTCAGCTGACAGTTTGGGGGCCCCCCAGATGCCAGGCATAGGAAGTGACATAGAGGGGCCAGCCCAGCCTGACTGGGACTTGGGGTATGTCCCTGAGAATTTGGGCAAGTCACTTCCTCCCTGTGGGTGTTTGTTTTTTCACCCGTTAGCATTAGCGTCAGAGCTGGACTAGGTTGAATGATGGCTGAGGACCCTCGGGTGGGGGCCCCACAGGACTTTGAGCAGAGGTATGATCTTGGGAGAAACAGGGTGGTGAGTGGGTTGCAAACTGACGGGGTTCTGGGGTGCAGGAGGAGAACCCCAACTGTGGCTGGGCTGTTGCAACAGGATGACACCCCCTTGCGCTGGTTCCCTGCTTCCTTTGGGGTGAGGACTTTGGCCAAGGATAGCAGCCAGGGCTTCTGCCTTCAAATCAGGACCAGGATGAGGGTGGAGCAAGTGGGGCTCTTGGGTGCAGACTTTAAAGGGGCACCATAAAACTCAGCCGTCAAAGCATATACTATTTTAATGCCATTTTGAAAAATCAAAATTAATGCAAAAAATCCATAATGAACAAAATAGAAAGTATTGAAAGTTCTGATGAGGAGAGCACCGTATTGCCATTTTGTTCTTGGCCTCTGCAAGGCATTCACTGCCCCCGACTTTTGTCAAGGAGCTGCCGCCTCCAGGAAGCCACCCTTAGCCCCTGAGGTCCCCTGGGCTGTTCTCACTGGCTGATGGTGTCTGATCCCCTCAGCCCGAGGTCCCTGGAGACATCTGGTTCATCCTTCCAGCTCCTTGAGCAGGGTTGTTCCAGAGGAGTGTCAGTGTGAGTCCCCGTGTGTCTGCCCTTGGCCAGTGCCCTTTGAATGCAGGAATAGGAACTTGAGAATGGCCGACAGGGGCCCTGTTCTTCTCAGGGAGAGGAGTGGCTTCCTGTTTCCCACCCGTGGCCATTCTGGTGGGGTGGTTGGGACCATCATCACATCTCTTGTGTTATACTCTAACCCCAGCGCCCAGCCTGTGGCAGGTGTTTCTCTGTGTTTGCTGTCCCTTTTGAGAGGGAGGGAGCAGCGTGGTTAGGAGTCGAGAGCTGTGCTGCCCAACAGAAGTATGGTGCAAGCCACAAGTGCAGTATACATTTGCTAGTAGGCGCATTAAAAGCAACAGGTGCAGCCAAGCGTGGCCGTGCACGCCTGTAATCCAGAATTTGGGAAACTGATAATCCCAGAACTTGGGAAGCTGAGGCAGGAGGATGACTGTGAGTTCCAGGCCAGACTGAACTACATAGAGAGACCCTGTCTCATAAACCACTCCCCCCAGGAAAAGAAAAAGAAAATGGAAACCAGTGCAGGGGCTGGCACAGAGCTCAGTGGTAGAGCACTGCCCTAGTATGTGTGATAAAGGCCCTGCCCCCCACTGCTGCCCAGAAAAAGGGAAAAGAAACAGGTGCAATTACTTTTCATATTATTTTAAATCTAAATATCCACAATATTATTCATAGTGTAGGTAAGCAGTAGAAAAATATTAAGATTGAAAAAATTTCTTTTGATGTCAAGTTTTTATGAAGTCCACTGTGTTGAAAATCCATACTCCTCATTTCCGGAGACCTGTTTCAAGTGTTCCGAAGTCATACGTAACGGTGGCTGGCTACTGTATTGGGCAGGATGGGTTTAGATTATACTCGGACTGCTCCTGCCTAGCTGTGTGACTTTGGGCAAGTTACTGAACCTCCCTGTACCTTAGTTTCATCATCTTAAAAACAACGTACCTTAAACACTGAAGATTAATTGAGTTAATGTGTTTAGATACCTGGTATAATAAACACTGTTGGCACCTCTTTTTAAAATGTCATTTGAGTTGCACAGCCATTTTTTGCTAACACTTTCACCCAAAGTACAAATTACTTAAAATCCTTTTTTAAATACTGTAAAAACATAAACCTGTTTTAACCCTACCATAAACAACAGTAACTGTGGAGATGACTTGAATGAACCGTAAAATGATCACAAGGTTTGCTAAAGCCATTTTGCACAACAGTTTTCGGGTTAACCCTGCCTGGGGGTGGATTTGCCTTGGCTCTCAACATGGGGAAGGAAGACTTCTCTGTGCCACTGCCCCCCACCCCCACACTGTCCCCAGCCTCCAGAGCTCCGGCTGTCCCAGCAGTGGAGGCTGCAGCCTGCCCTGAGGGTTGGCCTGTTCTTTCTTCTCCCCTGGAAATCCTGTTTTTTGGTCTGTGTTCCTCTCTCCCTAACAGGTTCAGGGACCCACGCCATGGTCCTCAGGCTTACTGGGGAGGGTCCTGTGTCCCCATGTCCCTTGCCATTCCCCACGTCTCCTGACCATGTCTGTGTTGGGGGAGCCCACCTCTGGCGAGGACCTGCCTCTGTGCCCCAAGCCCCTGCTCAGAGCTTTCCTGCTTCAGCCTGCCCCATTCGCATCCCAGCCTCTTGTCCTGGGGAGGGCCGGCAGGGTGTGTCCTGGTCCCCTGGCTCCCTGGCAGGTTGTTCCGCCTGCTTCCTCTAACTCCACTGCAGAGTCCCTGGACCCTTCTCTCTTCCTCCTCTTCTACTTCCCCCCCTTCTTCCCCATCTCTACTTTCTTCCCCTTTCTTTTCTTTTACCAATCCTTGTCTCTCTCCCCTTCCCTTCCGTCCTCTCCTTCTTGGCCTCCCGACTGCTCAAAGTGGCCTTCCCTTACGGACTTTCTCCTCATTTCTGACCTGCAGCTTTGGCCTCAGCCATGAAGAGTCCTTCAGAGTAGCCGCAGCCTCCAGGAGGAGCAGGTGTCCTGGGCAGGCCGGCCGGCCGGTGAGTGAGGAGCAGGGGGCGGAGCTGTGCTCGAGGTGGGAGGCTGCTCAGGTGGGCGGAGACCTGAGGTCCCTTTTTTTGACTTTGAGAATCCAGACTGTGGGCAGAGGGTGAGGTTCTGTCTTGCCAGGGCTCTGAGGGAGGGGACAGGGCAGGCTGGATTGGGGTATCTATCAGCCGATCAGTCCCCTCTTGCCTGGTGAGGTTTGGTCTCTCTCATTTCCAGGCTCTGTGACCATTATATTCGCTTGTAAGTTTTATTTATTTAGTTGTATTTTGGAAAAAATTGCAAAATTAAAAGACATAGAAGGATATAGCATGTGTGTCACTTATCTTCCCAACTGCCAAATTGCTACCCCAAAGGTAACGTCCTATATATCTGTCCAGAGCATTCTGTATATATATTTATAGGCATGCGTATACATTTTTCCTTTTTCCCCATTCTCTCTCTCCCTCTTTCTGTGCCTGTCTGTCCCTTCCTCCCTCCTTTCCTTTCCCTTCCTTCCTTCTTTCCTTTGTTTCCAATATTGGAAATTGAACCCACGGGTTCTGCACGAGCTACCTCCCCAGGCCTGTTTATTTATTTATTTGAGACAGAGTGTCACCCTAAGTTGCCATGTTGCTTGGACTGGCATCAAATTTAGGATTCTCCTGCCTTAGCCTCCCAAAGTGCTAGGATTATGAACATGCGCCACCATGTCTGGTTTATTTTTTGTTTTTCTTTAACTTGTATACTTACATAACACTACTGTCTACCTTTCAAGCATTCTACTCTGAGCTACAATCTCTGTCCCTTTTTATTTTATTTTGAGATAGGATCTCACTAAGTTGCCCAGGCAGGCTTTGAGTGTTTGATCCTCCTGCTTCAGCCTTGCACATAGTTGGAATTACAGGCACACCACCACACCCAGCTTTTTGTTGTTATGGTGGTGGTGGTGGTGGTGGTATCGGGGATTGAACTCATAACCTCGTGCCTACCAGGTAGGCGCTTATGCCACTGAGCTAAATCCCTAGCCTCACGCCCAGCTTTTATTTTTCTACTTAGCAACAAATTTTTAGTATCAGTTTATATAGACCTTACAGCCTGCAAGTCTAAACCAAATTAGTTGGTCATTTTAGTTGGGAAATTATATTCAAGTTCTAGTTCAACCTTGGAAGAACTAGATAAAATGCTATAATGTTGAGAACCTGGTATCTAAGAACATTGGATATGTTGATTTATTCGTTTGTTTGTGTCGCCCTTTGGCACTCTGCAGCAGCAGCCATTTTGTTATTCCTATTTTTAAATGCTCCTAGTTCAAAATGTAGGTGATGGACTAAAGTGAGAAGTCTCCTTCCCTGCCAGAGTGGTTTTCCTAAGAGGGTAGGATTTGATGTCTCCTTCTAGGATCCAAAGAAGGGTTCATACGGTATGTACATGTGATCTTGTGTTTCAGTGAATTTTGCAAAACTAAGATATTCCTGTGCTCTTTTTCTTTTTCTTTTTTTTTTTTTTTTTCTTTGTGGCACCGGGGATTGAACTCACAACTTCATGCCTGCCAGACAGGAGATTAAGCCGCTGAGCCAAACCCCCGGCCCTAGTTTTTTTGAGGCAGGGTTGCACTATGTAGCTCGGGCCGGCCTTGTGCTCACACTGTAGCCCAAGCGGGACTCGAACTCACGACACTCCTCCTACCTCAGCCTCCCAAGTGCTGGGATTAAAGGCGTGTGCCACCATGCCTGGCTGTGTGCTCTTTCTCTTAAAAGGGGCCTTGGAACTGTGCGAGTTTTAGGCCCTGTGGGCGGTGCCTGTGGCTCCTTTCCCTCCTTCCTCGTCCCTTGTCCCTCGGCCCTCGGCCTGTGTCCCTCTTCCCCATGACCTTGCCTCTTAAGCCTCTTCATGGGGCTTCATGCCTTTAACCGTGGATGCATACTGACCCACGGTCTCCTGTCTCTTTTCCCACACTAAAGGCAGAATGTTATAATACTCTTCTGTACTTTTCTTTATTCATTTAACAGTGTATTTTATTTTATTTTACTTTTTTGGTACTGGGACTCGAACTCACAAACCTACGCTTGCCAAGCAGGCGCTGTGCCACTGAGCTGTACCCCTGGCCCAACAGTATATTTTAGAGTTACCCCTGCCAACATGTAAGGAGCCTCCTCCTTTTTATGACTCCTCTGTATTCCGTTGTGTGACTGCCCTGTCCCTGAGTTTACCGTTCTCTGACTGGTGGACAGTTTGGTTATTTCCAGTCTTTTGTTATTCCGCACAGTATAGTAGCCGGTAACCTTCCTTATATGCCATTATGGACGTGTGCCAGTAACACTGCAGGATAAATGCCTGTGTCTTGACTGAGGGTGGCAGGGCAAAGGGTGGCAACTCGTGGCTTGCCTGGCTCCTGTGGCTTTGCCCTTCCTGGAGGCACACGCACCATCCGGGGACGAGGGTACCTACCCCATGACCAGCGCTGTATATTCTCAGACTTCCTGCTCTTTGACAAACTGATAGGTAAAAAATAGTATTTTCCTATATTTTACCATTATACTTTGTTAATTTCCTTGTCATTTGCTTAAAGGTCATTTATATTTTCCTTTCCACATGTTTCTCTGTTCATATTTTTTGCTCGTTTTTCTGCCAGGGTATTTATTTCTTATTTCTAGGTGCTTTTCAGCTCTTAGGAAATTAGCCTTGTGTTTGGGAAGTGAGTGAGATATGAGATATTCCTGGGTTCTCCCTTATCTCTGGGTTGGCCTGTGGTGGTTTCCACCATGCAGAGATGCTTTGGTTAATGTTTAAATGGAAAAAAAAAAAAAAAAAAAACTTATTACTGCATAAGGCACATTGCCATAGTCTCCCTTGAAATACTGCCCCTCGCTTTGGGCACTCTTACCTGTCATGCTTGCCAGACAAAGCACTTCTGGAAGTCCTCTTTCATGAGTGTCTTCAGTTGCACTGCCCTGGCTGCCTGCATGTCCTGACTCATTTCAAAACATTTACCTCGCATGATCATTTCGACTTTGAGGAAGGGCCAGAAGTCTCATGGTACCAGATCTGGTGGATAAGGTGGATGAGGACACACTGTAATATTTTTATTTGAAAGAAATTACCATAATTGTTAATGAGAAGTGACCAAAATAATATAGAGAATGTTTAAATTAAAATAATTTATTACAATAAAAGATACATTGCTATTATTCTTTTTTATTTATTTTTTTGTACCAGGGATCAAAGTCAGGACCTTGCGCTTGCCAGGCAGGTACTTGTGCTGCGGAGCTATATCCCTGGCTCAACATTGCTATTATTCTTCCTCCAAATACTCCCACTTGCTTTGAACACACTTATCCTATTGTTTTTGGCAATGTGTCTTTTTTTTTTTTTTTTTTTTTTTTTTTTTTTTTTTTTTTTTTTTTGTACCGGGTATCAAACTCACAACTTTGCAACAATGCATCTTTTACTGTAATACATTTTGTAACACTCACTGTAATATTTTCTATGCAGTCACATGGTGCTGAACAGTGGAGCTGCTATCTGGGAAACACATCGTTTAGTGATTTTATGTACATCACAGAGAGTAGTTTCACAATCCTAGATAGTCTAGGTCAGACCCTCCATATGGTACTTCTTTTCTTCTTTTGAGATAGGGCCTCACTAGGTAGCCCAGGGTGGCATTGAACTTGTAATCCTCCTGACTCAGCCTCCCAAATGCTGGGATTACAGCTGTGTGCCGCTACACTCAGCTTCACGTGGCTTGTTGTTGCAAGCAAGAGATACAGTAAACAGACATGTAAGGCTACTGCTAATGTGCCCTAGAATTCTGCTTTATAATAAACTTCATACTTTAGTATGTGGGAGTATACTCTAGGCTAAAAAAATTTTTTTTAAAAGAAAAGTGTAGTAAAATACATAAACTAGCATCATAGTCATTTATTATCATTATCAAGTATTGTGCACCAGACATAATTATATGGACTGTGCTTTGATATGACAGTAGGTCTGTTCACACTGGTGTTGTCACAGACACATGAGCACATTGCTCTATGATGTTAGGACGGCTGATGTTGTCACTGCAGTAGGACTTTTTGGCTCTGTTGTGCTCTCCTGGGATTGTTCTTGTATCTGTGGTCCATCACTGATGAAAGCATTGTTATATGGTGGATGACAGTAGTTGGATAGTTTGGCCTTTTCTGTGTACCTTCTGGGTTTATAGCATTCCAAAGACTTTTGTCTCTCAGATGATTTTTGAATCCTCTCATTTAAAAAAAAATATTGAAATCTTTTATCCATCTGTAATTTGTTCTGCGAGGTGTGAGAGGGGTCTGACTTAGTTTTGGCTAGTTTGAGCCAAAGCTTTTGCAGCAATTTCATAATCCGTCCCCCGCCCTGCCAAGTTTGAGTTGCTCCTTCTGTTATGTACTAAATTTTTAAAGGACTTGAGTCTCCTTTTGGACTTTGTCTGATTGATGTGTCTGCTCACATGCTGCTGCCATATACTGCTTTGAATTTTTGTGGTCCTGTGATATGTTTTGCTATGTGGTGTGGCTGATTCCTACTCCTTATCTACCTTCTTTCCCCCAGACTCTCCTGCCTGTTTCTGTTTAATTAATTTTGGTACTGATGGTCAAACCAGGACCTTCAAACTGAGCTACATCCCAGCCCTTTTTTAAATGGTTTATTTTTATTTTTATTTTTTTAAATTTTGAGATAGGGCCTTGATAAATAGCTAAATTCCCCAGACTGGGCTTAAACTTTGACCCTCCTGCCTCAGCTTCTCAGAGTGCTGGGGTCACAGGCCTTCACTGCCACACTCAGCTTCTGCTTGTTTATTTTGCCATGTGAAGTTTCAAATTAGCTTGTGTAGTTTAAAAAACATTGTGTGTATTTTGAGTCAGACTATGCACATGTATAAGTGAATTTAAAATGAAAACCTTTTATGATGTCTGCTTTTAGAATTTACTGTGTCTTCCTATTTGTCCAGGTTTTTGGGTTTTGCTGAACTATGTCTTGCTACATAGTTCAGGCAGACCTTGAATTTACAGTTTAGCCCAGTTCCTCCTGCCTCAGCCTCCCAAGTGTTAGGATTACAGGCATGTGCTACCATTCCTGGTCTGTTCAGGGTTTTTTTTTAAAATTTTAAAATTTTTTTTGCCCCTCAGTAACACGCCAGAGTTTGTCTTATGTGGATCTTGTATCTGTCTTTCTTTTTCATTTCCCTCCCTTCTTTCTTCCCTCTCTCTCTGGTGGGAAATTTATTTAACTCCTACCAAGATTTTATATTTGTAAATTTTGTCTTGTTTTGATTTGCTTTTTTGGGTGTCATTCTGTAGTATAGGCTAGTTTCAAATGCACGATTGTCCTGCCTCAACATCCCCAAGGCCTGGGATTCCAGGCACACCGCCACTGTGTGCCTGGTTTGAGATCTTATGTATTTCTCATGAAATTTATTCTTGGTGTTTTGTGAGGCTATTGGAAATGAAACCTTTCATCCTGGTTTCTACCTTGTAACGGCTTAGAAATACTGATTTTTTAATTTTAATTTTAATTTAAAAAAATTTTTTTTGAAACAGGGTCTTGCTATGTAGTTCAGGCTGGCTTTGCACTCACTATGTAGCCCAGACTGGCCTCAAATTCTCAGCAGTCCTCCTGCCCCAGCCTCCCCAGTGCTAGGATTAAGAGTATACAGTACAGTGCTGGGCTAGGAATACTGATTTCTGTTATATTAATTTTTTTGATTGTTGTCCTTGGGATTGAACCCAGAACCTTGCACAAGCTTGGCAGGTACTTTAACCACTGAGTTCCATCCCTTGCCCCATTTTAAATTATATTTTGAGACAAGATCTGTTTAACTTGCTCAGACTGGCCTTGAACTTGTGATCCCCCTGTCTCAGCTTCCCAAGTAGCTGGGATTACAGACATGGGTCACCATGCTTGGCTTCTCAAATTACTTTTGGACCAAAGCCTATTAAATTTTTCTGTTGTTTGAGTAACTTCTCAGTTGATCTTCTTGGGCTTTCCAATTCAAAACTTACTATCCACAACTAATGGATGGTTTACTTTTTCTTCCTAATTTGTTATGTTTTGTTTATTTTATTTGCCTAGAACCTTAGGAGCAACTTGAATAATGATTTCAATGATGATGAAATGGCTATTATTGTCTCATTGTTAACTTGAATGGGGTTTTCTGTTGTTTTTCCATTAAGAAAGGTGTTGGTTTTCTGTTTAAGGAAGTGTCTATTTCTATTTTAGTTAGGTCTTTAAGTAACTTGGATGTTGAGTTTTATCATTGGCTCTTGAATATCTGTGGAGATGATTGAGTGACTTTTCTCTTCACTCTGTTAATCACTTCTCTTCGTCATCTCTGGACTCCCACCAGGTAGCCAGCAGCGGCCCAGTGCAGGCAGGGAAACAGTCCCCACTGTCCAGTGAGTGCCAGGCTAGTCTGAATGAATGAATCCCTTTCCCTCCCCTCACGCAGAGGGCCAGATCCCCAGAGCCGTGTGATCTGGGCTGACTCACCTTTCCTAGCATTTTGCTTCCTGCAGCAGGGGTGTAGGTGAGGCAGCACATTCCCTGCTTCAGTCCCACACATGCTCCCTGAGCCCCTGGCCCGGCCCTCAGCTGGGGAGTGGCACCGTAGAGGCTGTTGGACCATGGGGCTGGGTCTTGTGGAAGGCAGTGGGAAGAAGGGCAGGACCAGTCATGCCATTGACTGTATGGCCTCAGAGATGTTGGTGGTGCTTCTACAGAGACGTGAGCTGGGTGTGGGAGGCCACAGAGGAGGAAGCTCAAGGTCCTGAACATTTTTTATAGAACCTTTTTTTTTTTTTTTTTTGGTACCAGGAACCGAACTAATGACCTTGTGCTTGCCAGGCAGGCACTGTGCCGCTGAGCTATATCCCCAGTCCTCAAGGGCTGAACTTGAACCCATGGCATGAGAGGAGTTTTGGGGTTTTAGCTTTCACGAGTTTGGTATTCAGGCTCTAATCTTTCGGGGTTATAATTGTGGGGACTTTAGAGATTTTGACATTTTGGGATATGACATTTGGGATTATCTTTTCGGAATTAGGATTGTGCTAACATGGAGGAGCTGCAGAGGGATGGCGGTCAGGAAGCTGCTCCGCGGCCTCTGACCTGTGTCGTCTGTTGCAGGTCTGACTGAACCCTGCCGGCTGGGCCTCTGCTGGTGGGAACCATGGCGGAGGGCGGGGACGTGGCCCTGTCGGTGGCTGAGTGGCTGCAGGCGCTGCACCTGGAGCAGTACACCGGGCTCTTCGAGCAGCACGGAATGATGTGGGCCACTGACTGCCAGGGCCTCAGCGATGCCCGCTTGGTGGACATGGGCATGCTACTCCCTGGCCACCGCCGTCGCATCCTGGCTGGCCTGCTCCGCGCCCACGCTCCCCCCATCCCTGCGCCTCGCCCCGCCCCACGGCCCGTACCCAAGAAGCGCCACGTCTTCCGCTCAGCACCTGCGCCCGCCACTCCGCCGGAGCCCCTGCCCATGGCTGGAGAGGATGAGGGGCGACCCACTGCCCCACCCATCCCACCCCGCAGGAGCTGCCTCCCGCCCGCCTGCTTCACCACCCCTTCCACGGGCCTCCCACCCATGGCCACCCCGTCTGTGACCGCCTCGCCTACAGCTGCTCCAGATCCCGTGTTGCCCCCACTGCCTGCCAAGCGACACTTGTTGGAGTTGAGTGTTCCACCTGTGCCTCCTCGCTCCGGACCCCCGCGCCTGCTGGTGAGGTGAGTGGATGCTACCCACGGAGGGCAGAACACAGGTAGAGCGTCCTAGAGAGTAGACGGGGAGTCTGTGGCCTCTGCATGGGCGGAGGAAAGGTGCTTCAGGCGGCGGGAACAGCTCGTGCAAAGGGCAGAGGAGGGAGGCAGCCGAGTATCCTCAGTAGCACAGCTGGGTTGGTGGCGCGTGGGGTGAGGATGGCACGTGCCAGTGGGACGTGCCATGAAGCCCAGGCTGGGGAGCCAGGTAGGTTTCTGGGAAAGGATGATGAGCTGCTGGGGGAATGCTGGGGAGGAGACTGGGAGACAAGTGAGCGGGCACGGGTAGGCTCGACCCAGCTCGGGCTGTGTTGAGAGCCTTGTAGCACGGGGGATGACTGGAGCCGGATGTGGGCCCTACAGTAGCCGGGACCTGAAGAGAAGGCAGGGGGAGCCTTGGTGGCCTCTAGGTTTCTGTTTTGGATGGTTGGCCAGATAGTGGTAGTGATGCTGGTGCAGGACCCAGGAACTGAAGTGAATTTGGGAGAGGGACCCAGTGAGTGTGAGATGCCGTGGGCATCCGGGTACATTCTGGCACCGGGAAGTCACATCTGGGGGACAAGGAAAGCTCTTGGCAGGGTGGGTGGGGGAGCAGAAGCTGTGCCTCTGTGCCTATCACCCCACCTACCCCACCCCTGGTGGTAACTCTGAGCCTCACCGTGCCCCCCCCACCCCGTCAGAGCTGCATTCTTTCCCTGCTTTTGGCCTCCCTTGTTCTCTTGGGTTTCCTCCTGCTTCTGTGGACGTTCCCTTTCGTCTCCTTCGTGGAGATCTTCCTTCCTGTCCTTCACTGGGCACCCAGTGGGAGGGAGCATCCC
This sequence comes from Dasyprocta punctata, assembly GCA_004363535.1. Lineage (NCBI taxonomy): Eukaryota > Metazoa > Chordata > Mammalia > Rodentia > Dasyproctidae > Dasyprocta > Dasyprocta punctata. The sequence goes on from RJWM01001131.1 coordinate 122,763, forward strand.
TGCAGGGTTGGATGTGTTCTGGGGGAAGTGGGGATCATTGGACCACTTGGGCCAAGTCAGGCTACTCTGGGGAGGCTTCGTGGAGGAGGAAGAAGTATGAAGGGTTAGGTAAGAATATGTAGGCCTCCTGGTCCCTGTTATTGCTGCACAGTGTATAGGGCATTTTATTTACATAACTTTGCTGAACTCAGCAAAACCTTTTTGGGAGCTTCATGCACTGGTTCCGAGCAGGGAAGCAAAAGTTCAGATCAGGGAGAAACACCCTGGGTGTATCCATGCCAACTGTTTATTCTAGCCCCATAGTCTGGGAGACTGGGGGGGTTCCCCTCACATAGGGAGAAGCATTAAGTTAAGGAGTCTTGAAGGCTAAATTAGGACTGTAGTGTTGGGAGGTTGATTGGTGAATGCACAAAAAGTGTCTGTGCCTTCCCGGGATTCACATGGGTTGGAACAGGTAGGTACTAAGGCCCCCGCAAGCCTCTCCCACAACCTAGATTGAAGTTTCCTGGTGCCATTCTGCCCTCTAGTGGCCACACTGTGCAGTACCTGTCAGGTCGTTGTCAGAAGTTTGGCTCTTTGAAGAGGGGATCCAAACATATTCTGTACTGAGACAATTTGTAGGAAATCACAGCATCCCTTAGTATCCAAGGGGTGTTGGTTCCAGGGTCTGATACAAAATGTAATATTTGCATAGAACCTACACACATATCCTCCTTCATACTTTAAATAATCTTTAGATTACGTATATCACCTAATAGAGTGTAAATAACTGTTACACTACATTGCTTAGGAAATAAGAACAAGGAAAAAAAGTCTGTGCATGTTTGATATAGATGCAGTCTTTTCCCCATATATTTTCCATCTGTGGTTTACTGAATCTGCAGATGTGGAACCTATGGATACAGAGAACCAGCTGTGTTCCCTATAATTTGGGACCTTTTCTTAAGGCAGAGTTGTGGCAGGGCAAGTGAGCTGCCAGGCCTGGTTTCCGGTGCCCCTTGTCTTAGCAGTTGGAATCATGGGCTTTGGCAGTCCTCAGCTCCCAGTCTTTGAAGTCCTGTAATAAAAACACACATGAACCAGGCTCAGTAGCACACATCTGTAATCTTAGCTACTAGAGAGATTGAGGGAAGCAGATTGCAGGTTCGAGGCCCACCTGGGCAACTTAGTGAGACCCTGTCTCAAAATAAAAAATACAAAGGGCTGAGGACATAGCTCAGCGCTTCCAGGGTACAGCAGAACAAACAAATAAACCGCCTACTGCAGAGAAAGCATAACAATTTTGTAATGTGCTGAACCCCGGACAAGATGGAGCCTGCTTGGCCATCCTGTCCCTTTCCAGCCCCTTCATGTGACTCCCAGCTCCTTGCTGCATGGACTACTCCTGCCCCTCCTTGCATCCACTCTCAGTTTTGGGATCTTTCTTATGTGATCATGTTGTGACTGAGTATTTCTGCCTGGCTCCAGGCCTGTCACCAGGGTCCCCAGTGAGATTTGGGGACCTTTATGTGTGCGTGTGTTCACTGTCAGGGTCTTGGGTCTGTGTGAGGGCATGGCTGGGCCAGTTTGTGTGTGTGCATTCCTATGCATAGGTGTGCATATGTGCCTTTGTGCAAGCTGTCAGGTCTGTGTGTCAGCATTGATGCAGGTTCTGAGGGTCACCGTGCATTATTGTATAGGTACAGGTATATTGGGATCAATGTATTATTGTATAGGTACAGGTATATGGGGATCAGTTTTAGTGGTGACTTGAAGCATGCATATGAGTTCATCTGGGCATGTGTGCACATATAGGTGTACCTGTGTGTACTGCTGCACATGCATACATGTATGAGTGAGTATATGCTGTGGCAGGAGTTGGCATGTGTGTTGCATGCAGTCAGCTGTGAGCATGTGTGTACATGTGTGTATGTTTGCTGCTAAGAGGGGCTGAGCTCATTGGAGGGTTGCTCAGCCTTGCTAGGGCTGTCAGTTTTGTTTGTTGTTGAATCCCTAACCTCTGCATCAGTGCTGGCTGCCTAACGGAGCCTCAGTATTTGTTATGTGAGTAAATGTTGCTGCCGCTGTGAGCTTTTGTACCGCCAAGTTCTGAACCTGCGTGCCTGGAAGCGTATGTGCGTGTGACTTAGCACACACTGTAGGGTTAAAGCATCCTGAGTTTACCACTCCAAATCCCTCTTCCTCCTCTACCCAACTCATGTCACCCATATGTCTTGGGATGGGAGAGTCCCCAGAGGGAAGAATGAGGTGGGGACAGGATCCTACAGAGCAGGGTATGAGCAAATCAGCAAGCCAGCAAGGATAGGGTATCCTTCCTGGTCTGGCAAGATCCTTACTCTCAGCCAGGTTCACCGTTCTGCCTGGCTGGGGAGGACCCCATTGTACCCCCAGAGTCTACACACTTACTGTTATTTAACCCCATGATGGGAGGACTTGCTGAGGAGTCCAGGGATGCTAAGTAACCCGCCCGTAGTTAACCAGCCCAGCAGAGAGGAGGCAGGTAGGTATTCAGATGTCATCCAGTCTTCTCAGCCCTGAGTGTCCTAGACATGAACCCTCTGAACTTGCCTATCTGAGCAGCAGAGGGATCATTTCTGATCCAGAGTTCCAGTCTCACTTCACAGAACCCCTCCTATTTGCTGTGGGCCTCACTTTCCTCCACTGATACTTAGATACTTGGAGATACCTCAAAAAAGGAGGCAGCTTGCTCCACGGGGGCAGCTGCTAGCTGGCGTCACACTGTAAGCCAGTCCTGAGCCTTGACTGCCTGCAACCCAGCCAATCCCTGGTCTTCATGAAGGCTGATCACTAGTTACTGGGGGAGAACCTGCTCACTTCCAAGAGCCTCTTTCCCAGCCTCTGTGGGCCTCCTTGTGGGGGTGGAAGAGGGAGGAGCCATCACAAAGGCCGCCAGGGACAGTGCTTCCTCCGTCTCCACCCTGTGAGACCTCACGAGACCAGGAGACCAGCAGGCGCGGACCTTGTAGCAGTTGGGTCCCATTTTAGCTTGGGGGCAGGGTGGGGTGCAGCCCAGGGGCGGGGAGGAAGTGTCTGCCCCAGAGGATTCTGGGTGACTTTTCTTTCTTTCTGTGTTTTCAGGAAGTGTATGTGTTGGCTGGGGCTGCAGGGGGTGGGGAGGCAGAGAGCAGGAAGCAGGAGAGACCAGAGCTGGACACACACACACACACACACACACACACACAAACGTACTCTTCCAGGAGGATTCACAGTTACACTGAGAAACACACACTCAGAGCAGTGGTTTGAAAACACGCAAGAGATACAGATCACAAGTGTGTGGGGCTTAGCTGGGCCCGAGCACCTCTCAGGGAACAGGACCGCTGACCAGGTGTGCATGGGCAGGCCCACTCTTGCCCACACAGAGCCCACCTGGCGGGAGCCTCGGGAGTCCTTGGGCCCAGGACCCAGCAGGCCTCTGAGGGTGAGCTGCCGGGCAGGTGGGAGGAGGGCTGAGGGCCTGGGAGGGCAGGAGTCCCTGTCCCTGTCCCTGTCCCTGTCCCTGTCCCTGTCCCTGTCCGGCTGGCTGTTACTTCTGGGCTGCATTCTCCAGGGTGCTTTGCTCCCTTTTCTTTGTGCTCTCAGAATCTTCGGTTTTGCTCCACTTCTGTTTTTTCCCTGCCTTTTCCTTTGCCCCTCTCTTCTTCCTTCTCACCTGGGCTTTTCAGATCTCTGTCTCCCTGTATGCATCTTCCCTCACTCCTCCACCCCTGCCCCCAAGCCCCTGGATCCAGTTTTCTTGACATTTCCTAGATTACGCCTATAGACTGTTCCCCTGTGGGGTCTCTCCCCTGAAGGGCCCTGGCGCTGTCTCCTCATTTCTGGTGTCTGCTTCTGGCAGCCCGCTGCCCTCTGGCCAGTCCCTTGGGGTGGCTTGGGTTGGCTTATCTTCCTGTCAAGTTCCAGGTTGCTGTGGTTCAGAACAGCCTCAGACCCAGTCCAGGGTGACAGGGAGATGTGCACAAGAGCTGGCATTGGTGGGAGTGGTCCCTTCCTTTCCTGTCTAGGGCTGGCTTCCCCCCACCCCAGTTTCCATGGATCCCTAAAGAATTCAGTGATCCTTGGTTACTGGGGCCTCTAACCTGTGCTAGCACCCAAGATAGGGAGAGGAGCTCAGTGCGGTCTGTGAGCTCCCTTCTGGAGCCAGCCAGGGCCAGAGCTGCCTCCTGCCCACTGTGGCCCACAGGGCAGTTCAGCACGGGGCTGGCCGAAGGAGCCTTGGATGGCCCAGTGGGCTGTGCAAGCTTAGAGGAGGGAGTGGTGGGTGGATTTCCTGGAGGACAAGGTGGAATGTCCTGAACACAAGGGAGTTGATGGTGTCCAGTCATTTAATGCCAAAAACAGAACAATGGGTGTTTAGCAAGTAGTTCTGCTTTTGAATTTTTGTTGTTGTTGTTGTTGTTGTTTTATTTTTTGTTTTTTGAGACAGCGTCTTGCTGTGTAGTTCAAGCTGGCCTCGAGCTCACTATGTAGCCCAGGCTGACCGAGAAATCATAGCAATTGTCCTGCCTCAGCCTCCCGAGTGCTAGGATGGACTACAGCTGTGCACCATCACATCCACCTAGCAAGTAGTTCTCGTCCTGCCGAAGCTGCTGGTGCCTTGGCTGTGAGGTGTAAGTTAATGGTGTGGGTTAGTATAGTTAGGATGTAGTGTCTGGAGGGGCTTCCCATAATCAGGATGCTAGAAGAGTGGTGGTCATTCAGTCATTCAGGACACATTGACTGAAGCTCCCTCTATGCAGGTTGACTTGGAGGTCTGATGCGGATCGGCCCTGTAAGAAAGAGGTGAACTGCATTTATCCATTCTACCGAGTGAGACCCCAGAAAGGGCTTTCCATGCTGTAGCCGGGGCAGAAGCAAGCAGGATGGAACCAGGAGGCTGTTGGTGCAGTTCCTGGTGAGGAGAAAAGGAAGAAGCAGTGTGGAGGAAGGAGCAGGCACAGGATTGGCCTGGCTGCTGAGGAAGCCAGGGTATGAATGAGGAAGTGGGAAGCTGGGAAAGTTTGCCCCTGTTGAAAGGGGAGAGCGGGAAGGAGATGTATCTTCCCAGGTCACTGCACCCAGCCTCACCTCTGAGCCTTGCTGGTGAGGGTCCAGGAGCTAGAATTGGCCCAGGTCCCTTCGAGGCCCATGTGACTTCTTAGGGCACAGGTCTTGACTCCAGAATGGGGTCCTTGGTCTTCTGAGATTGTATCAGTGAGCCAGATACTTGCAGACACAATTGTGCTGAGTGACCAGAGGCCTGGAGGCTGGGGGAGCCCCAAGGAGGCCCCGAACCATCCTGAACCATGAGGGGAAGCCCACAGTAGATGGAAAGAATATGTGCCTATGCCCTTTGAAGGAAAAATAGGCAATGGCCAGACAGGAAATGGTGATCTAGGTGAAAGGAGCAGTGCGTGATTGCAGGCCAGAAGATCGCGTCTGTAGGACAGGGCTGAGTCAAGGAGGGCTGGAGTAGGAGCAGGGGAAGTCCAGCACCAGCCTCAGGTGTGCTGGCTGCCCTGCTGTGTAGGTGAGAGCCTGTTTTCTGCCAGAAGTGGGGGAGAAAGAAGGACCCCCAGGGAGGCAGGGCCGCTGGCGGAGGAGGCTGAGGAGTGGCCCCCTTCAGCCACAAATGGACTGCGAAAGCCGTGCTGGTGGTATGTGGCCGTGCCTCTCTCCCTTACTGAATTATCAGTAAGCCAGGAGGCAGGTCAGAGGGAAAACTGAGGTGAATTGAACAGTTCAACAACTCAAGGTCACAAACAGATGATGGTTGAGCTGGGATTCCCCCCGAGTGTGCCTGGCTCTGAATCCTTGTTGCTTAGTTGGAATATATCTATATCTATGTCTATATCTATATCTATATCTGTATGTTTGTTTGTAACAGATCCTCTTTGTGCCTACTGCCTTGACATGGTTATTTCTTTTACACATTTCTGGTTATATGCTTAATGATACTCATTTCTTTTTTGTGTGTGTTTTGCTTTTGAGAGGTCTTACTGTGTAGTTTAGATTGGCCTTGAACTGGCAGCATTCCTTCTGCCTCAGCCTCCTGAGTGCTGGAGTTACAGGTGTATGCCACCACACCTGGCCCCCTTACCCATTCTGATTTGGGACCCTCATATGTCCCCAGGTCCCACATATAAAGACCTCTGTGTAGTTTCCCTTGTCTAGTAAGTCAGGCTTCTCAGGCCAGTGTTCCCAGTCCTGCCATGGGTGTCACAGGGAAAGTAGACGAGCTCATGTGTCTCTTGGCCAGAGGAGAAAGGGCTCATTGCTTCTTGGTCTTTTGGCTAAAGATCAAGTGCAGAGGAGAAGGGGCTGAAGCGGCAGGGGAGCTGGGTGCCTGGGGGCACGGGAGCAGCTCCGCTGCCGTGGAGAGGCCCACTGAACTGCGTTGTGAGGGCAGGTGGGCTTCCGAGTGTGGAGATGGGCAGGAGAGGGCACAAGGAGGGGAAACAAGTGTAAACAAAGGCTTGGGGTGGACTCTTTGCACTCTTGCTCAGGGATGGGCATGGGCCAGTGGGTGGCATCCAGCTGACCTCATTTGGACTGGACTGGAGCTAGCACTGTTCCTAGGAGGCGGGCACTGAGGGCTGCAGGGGAGGCACCCCCCAGGCTCTGTTCTCGGTAGGGGGACACTGCCCCTTCCCTTGGGGTTTTCCCACATGATGTGCCTTCCGGGCCACTTCTCCTTTCCTGGGCCCAGCCCTGACTCAGCAGGGCCCTGATTTCCCTGCTGTGGGCAGGCAGGCAGGGGTAGCTGGGAAGCTTCCTGGAGGAGGCAGCCAGAGCAGGGGTCGGAGGTTTACAAGAGCCCCCCTTCTCCTCCCTGGGGAAGCTCTGCTGGGACAGAAGCCTTTGCCTGTGCTCTCCCCTCCCTTCCTGCCGTAGTCATCACAGTGGTGACCATCAGGGGTGACCTTGTTTCCCCGGGACAGAATGTCAGCTCCAGTGCGAGCTTAGACTCTGATCCTGAGTGACCAGAACTGTGGTACTAGACTGCCAGGGTTCAGGTCCCAGCTATGGGGCCAAGGATAGATTACTTAGCATCTTTGTGCCTCAGTTTTCTCTTCTGTAAAGTGGGACAATGGCCTTGCCTTATAGAACCCTTGTAATAAGTAAGTGAATAAATCCATGTAAAGCACTTAGAGAACATATAGGGGCATACATATGTAGACACACACACACTTAATGAATCAGAATGAGTTAATCTGCGAATTTATTCATTTATATAAGCCCCTGCTAGAGATTGAAGAGTGAAGGAGGTGGGAACCCACCTGTGGGGTGACAGGCCTCAGGGTTGGCAGACCTTTTGCCCGTGGTTAGGGCAGTGACGTGGTGGCCTGGGTGCCTGAGGAAGTCGGGCTGATGCTGTCTGGACCCCAGGGATGAAGAGCAGGCGGGTGGTCTGGCTCTGTTGCCACCGTCTTCCCCTCAGCTCCGGTCCAGACCTGGGGGATGCTGGAGGCCAGGCCCACTTAGCCTGGCGTGGCATTGAGGGAGAGAGCCTGTCTCCACCGTGGACCAGTCTGCCTGGCTCTGGCCCCATAGCTTGTGGTTCTGTTCCTGGCTGACCGTGGACCAGGCCTCCACTGCTGCTGCCTCTTGTGCCCAGGGAGGCAGCAGTGTGATGGGTGGGTTTGCCTGTCAGGAAGTCTCCAAAGGCATCGCCTCAGCAGCGGCCAACCCCTCTGGTCACTCTCTGCGGCTGGTGGGCGCTCACTCAGGCATTCAGTCACCATTCACCCTTTCGTTTGCTTCCCTCCAGCCCTAGTGGCCATTAGTCACCTATGCACAGATCCGTCTACCTGTCCATCCACTCACCTGTCCAACACGCTCTTGTGTGGACACAGCCAGGCCCTGCCCTGGCCTGAGGTGTCAAGTCAAATGCTGCCCCTGCCCTGAGGGCACGCAGGGTAGAGTGGGGGAGACAGCCTGATGCGGTGCCCACCAGGTCTTCTTAGATCCAGCTAAACAAGCTGTCGCGATCACCCTGGAGCCTTTGGCATCAGATTCCTGGGGGGCAGAGGGGCAGCAGAATGTCTTCTCCTGCGCAGTGATCTACAGCAGTCCGCACAGCTGTGCAGGGGCCAGTCTCCATGGCCCTCCAGGTGACAGCTCAGGGGCGAGAGGCTGAGGATCAGAGTGGACAGGTGACTCACAGGGACCCATTCAGGCTTGAAAAGCGCCTGCCCCAGGTGGACCAGTGTCTTCTAGCAGCCTTACAAGTGTGGCTGCAGGTCCTCGCCTGGGATGTGGCTGGTTCCGAGTCACCGCGCTTGGGGCAGCTTACAGTTTCTCCTGGTCCCAGTGAGGTTCCCGATGCAGGCCTCTGTTGCCAAGGCAGTGCTTCCTGGAAACACGGCTGCCAGGCCACCCGAGCACGTGTCCAGGGAAGAGCTGAAAGCCAGGAGCAGGCCAGCCTCCACCCAGGAGGGGAGAGGGTTGTGTTCCCTTTGGTGCAGTGCTAGTGATTTAGAAGTAGCACAAGTCCCAAGAAGCACAGGGGTGTTGGAGCCAGGTTGAGGTCCCAGCTTAGATGCTAGCACAGTATGTTGCATGAGGGAACATACTTCGAGAAGTGTCATTTAGGATAATTTTTTTTAAATTTTTTTATTTTATTTTAAAGATAGTAAAATCCAGCAAAAGATAACAGGACAATCAAAACAAGGCAGTAGAACTGGCATAGAACTTCAAAGAGAGATACTATGAAAACAATAGCTACTATATTGTATCTTGTTACTTTCAGAATAGTTGACCATTCCATCAGGCATAGCAAAAACAAACAAACAAACAAAAAAACGAAGCACAATAAAACCAATAAAAACAGGATATGAAATGAAGAAAAAAAAAAGAAACAAAAATTAAACAAAATTAAACAAGACAATGAGAAAAATATTGGGGCTCGAAGACAGCTAAGTGTTTGTATTGTTAGGTTATTTTGCAGGCCTGGTGTCCGCAGTCTGAGCATTTCTTGGGTAGATGACATTGTGCAGTGTGGCACATATGTGGGATTGTCCTCTGTCTTGTTTAGGATAATTTGTATTAAACTCGTATTGCAGGGTGGCAGTGACAGGGACCAGGGCAGACTCTGAGAGCAGGAGGATGTGGTCTAGAGGTCATAGATGAGGGGACGATGCTCCCCTGACAGGACAAAGAGAGGGTAATTGGTCGAAGCAACAGTGTGAGCAGTGGCCCCAGGCCAGCCCTGTCATGTCCTCCCAGCCTTCTTTTGCTGTTGCAGTTGTCACATACCTCAGTCATTGCCAGGAGCACTGGGAAACACACCAGGCCAAAAATAACCAGGGAGAGCTGTCCACTCTGGTGCTGCTCCTCGGCCCCTGCAGGACACTGGCAGGCCTACAGTGCCAGACCCCCAGCTGGTGATCCCAGAGCATCATGCGCTTATGAGACTCGTCCTGCCTGGGTTAATCCTCCGCCACCCATCCGTGGAAATAATCTCCCCAATCTCTTCCCCCCAGGACTGGGAATTGAACTCAGGGCCTTTGCACTGAGCTACAACTGCAGTCCTTTCATTTAGTTTTTGTTTTGAGACACGATCCCACTAAGTTACCAAGTTGCCCAGGCTGGGCTTGAGTTTAAAATACTTCTGCCTCAGCCTCCCAGAGTGTAGTAGTACCCATTTTACAGAAGAGAAAACCAAGGCTCAGAGAGGTGAGTCACTTGTCCTAGGACACAGGAGTAAAGGCTCAGGCAGGTTTCAGATTCACGTCTGTGATGCCACAGCCCTTGGGAGATGCTCAGCTGACCCAGAGCACTGTGCTGGGGCCCACACAGGGTGCCTGGAACCTGGCTCTGGAGGGGCAGAGAAGGGTCCGGGGGGTGTGGTAAAGGAGCCAGTATGGTGAGAAATGAGTGTGGTGGGATGAGGTGAGTTCGGGGGGCCCCAGGGCACCCAGGAGGGAGTGAGTATCGAAATCTGGGCAAGAGAGGTGCTGGCTTTGCTCCAGGGCTGCAGGAATTGTTTCTGAGACTGTCTGTCCCTGTAGCCTTGATACCTGTTTCAACCCTGCCTGATCCCTTTGCCATCAAAGGCATCGCCTCCCCCAGGACTCCCTCCCCGCCTCTGCCTGCCAGTCTTCATTTCTCGGGTTACACGTGGCTAAAAGCTGGAGCAGTGGGGAAGGAGTAGCATACCTGGGTCGCAGAGTCTAGGCTTTGGGGCACCAGGAAGGGCTTTAGCCAGTGAGGCAAGAGGCTGTGTGAAGAGGACTCGGGGTACCGTGTTGGTGTGGGGAATGGTGAGCCCGGGGCTCTGTAGCTGAGTCCTGGCTCTGTTGCTTAGGGATGCCCAACTGTTCTGTCCCCAGCCTTCCCTCCAAGGAGCAGTTATTGCCGGCATCACCTCTGTTATCCCCTCCCCAGCCCAAGGAGCCACCATCCCCCCTCCCCTGGGGGCCATCCTGCCCCCCGGAGATCCCTCCGAAGCCTCTCCGCCTGCCCCCAGAGTTTGGTGAGTGCTGCAGGCCAGGATGGGAGGGGGTGGACTCTAGGTGGGTGGCCTGGGAATGGGCCCCCAGAGAGCATGCGGAGGTCATGGTGCTCTTCCTGCTGCCTGCCACCGGTCCTCTGTGTGGCCCTAGGCAGGTTTTGAGCATCCTTCTCTTTGTTGCCCAAGTGCAGACAGTGTCCCTTACCTGACTCCTCACCAGCGGTGCGGAGTACGGCCACTCCTGAGTGAGCGTGGGTCCTGGGCTGGCAGTGGCGTCCTAGTTATCGTGGTTTGCCGGTCCTAGGGTTGTCTACTTTTCTTGATTATTACTGCCTTTTTTGGATAGCCCCGCCCCTGACCCCCAAGTTTGCTGCCTCATCAGCCCTCCCTGTGGTAGCCCTGTCTCTCTGTTGGTATAAATAGCACTTCCTGCCCTGTGCCTTTTTTTTTTTTTTTGAAAGCTCGGCCACGGTGGGGGTGGGAATCTTCGTTGGCCTGGGGGTGGCCCTAGTGTCCCTGGTGTCCAGGAGAGGTAGCCTAGTTCCTGTTGCTGAGTGCCTCCCACACTTCTCTCACCAGATGACTCTGACTACGATGAGGCCCCAGAGGAGGGGCCGAGGGCCCCAGTCAGCGTGATGACCAAGAAGGTAGGACAAGGCAGTGGCTAGGGTTGGACTGTCTGCTTGTGATGTGGAGGGAGGGGCGCCTCACTGCCTTGCAGACCCCAAAGACCACCAGACAGAGTGGACAGCCACTTTCCCCACTGCACTCTGTGGCCCTGCAGGGGTTGGGGTCAAGGGTAGCGCCAGAGCCGCAGGCCAGGGATTCAGGGCTCTGGTCTGTGACTTCTGCCCCAGGCTTTAGCTGCATTTGGCTGGGCGTGTGTCCCTCTCCGCCTCCGTGTTTCCGTCTCAAATGACTGTCCCTGTCTTTCTTTCACTTTCTGTGTTCACGTGTCACTCCTTCTCTGAGTGTTTGACCTGTCTCTGTAACCCGGGGTCTTTCTCTGCTCCTTTATTTTTGTGTCTTTATTCCTGTCCTGGTTCTGCGTCTGCCACTGGCTCTCCTGTCCCTTTGACCCTGGGTCCTCTGTGGTCTCAGCTGGGAGGAGGGGTGGAGTGGGGTGTGAGGAAACAGAAGTAAAAGTGCTGAGTTGTGTGGGTCAGGGACGGGTGGACAGAGGTTGGAGTGGCACCCCCAGGGGTGTGATCGGAATTTGAAGGGAAGCATAACACTCAGTGGGGCCTGTTGGGTACAGGAGGACCCCCCACTAAGCCAAGTCCCTCGGGCCGTGCGTGTGGCCAGCCTGCTGAGTGAGGGGGAGGAACTGTCTGGGGACGACGAAGATGAGGATGACCATGCCTACGAGGGCGTCCCCAAGTGAGTGCCTGCTCCTTGGTGGTTTCCCTACCCAGCCACCTTCTTTCAAAAGCCCATCCCACCCCTGGCCCTCAAGTCTCCACAGCCCCACCCTGGGGGAGCCCCCACCCCTGTCGCCTTCCATCCCTGCTCTTCCCTAGTGGTGCATGGAACACCAGCAGCCTGAGTGCACCCCTGCCCAGCCTGGCCCCCGAGCTTCCACCATACTCCATGGATGAACTGCCTGGGGGCTCTACCCCCACCACACCGGTTATCAAAGCTGGCTGGCTGTACAAGAACCCGCCGCAGGGGTGAGTGCCACCTCCTGGCTCTGCATGGGGGCAGGCAGAGTTCTCGGATACTGGATCCAAAAACCAGAGGGCTCCAAATTTGAGCACTTCTCCCTCTAGACACACTATAACCACCAGTGACCCCACCAGACTTGTGTTTTACTGCCCTTAGAACTGGGAAGTTCAACTATGACGTACTTCAGTCACTCTTGTAGGTGAAGTCCATTTCCCCCAGTGATCTTTGAGATCTTTTCTCTTGTGAACCCAGCTGATCCTAACTTGGTGTGTGGCTTTCAGGGTGGTAGGCTGGAGTAATCCTGGAACTTCTCCCCTAATCCACAACCCTTTGCTTTGTTATTTCTCTGCCTCTGCCTCTTCAGATCTTATATCTATCAGAAGCGATGGGTGAGACTGGATGTTGATTACCTGCGATACTTTGACAGTAACAAGGTGAGGCCTACATCAGTCCCTGACTTGATCCCTGCTCCCGCCTGGGCCCAGGCTGAACCCAGACGTGGGATGGAGGTGGAGTGCTAATCAGAGCTGCAACGTGGCTCCTTGGCCTGTGTCCTCCTGGGCCCTGGCTCATAGGCAGCCGTGAGCAGAGGCCAGGGTCACACAGGGTGATTTCCTGACCTGCTGTCATTGGGGAGCTGGAGAGGTGACTCTGGGGGCTCCAGTCCACCCCTGAAATGCAGCTCTTTTCCTTTTTCCCAGGACGCCTACTCTAAGCGCTTTATCTCTGTAGCCTGCATTTCTCGTGTGACGGCCATTGGGGACCAGAAGTTCGAAGTGATCACAAACAACCGGACCTTTGCCTTCCGGGCAGAGAGCGATGGTGGGGAGTTCTTGGGGTGGCATGTGTGGTTGGAGGGAGAGAGGAATCTGGAGTTTTGGCCAGATAAAGCGGGGGAAGAGAACCAAGGTTGTCTGCTCCCCCATGTCACATTCTTGGAGGTGCCATTCCGTTTTGAGTGGGGGACTCTTTCAAGTCCCTGAGGCCGTTTGTCCCTGTGGGGGCAGGTGAAGTGCCTTGGCTGGTGTAAGTGGCACAAACTGGGACTGGACACTGAGCTTGTCCAAGTCACAGAAGCCATGTGGAGTGATGGGTGACCAGAGGCATTTTGTGAGGAGCCTGGGCCCAGCTGACCTGGGAGCTCCCCTGTGGGCCCAGACTCACTCAGCTCACCTCCCCCAGCCGAGCGGAACGAGTGGGTGCAGTCCTTGCAGCGGGCAGCGGCCGAGCAGCATGCCCAGGCCCAGCAGTCCGGTGCTTACCTGGTGGGAGTTCGAGCCTTAGAGCAGCACGACCGCGCCGGCAACCTGGAGCTGCGCGGCTTCAAGAATAAGCTGTATGTGGCTGTGGTCGGGGACAAAGTGCAGCTCTATAAAAACCTGGAGGTGAGAAAGGTTTGGCCAGATCACTGAACCTCTCCCAGTCCCATGCCTGCCTGGGACCTGAGACCAGCCCCTTTACTCATGCGCGGATTCCTGAGTCCCCCTTGTCTCCTTCCTAGGCACTTTCTAGTCCCTAAAGTACCACCTTTCCCTTCTGTCCCTGTTCCTGGGCCTTACAACCTGCCCCCCAAACCTTGCCCTCATCCCTTCCTGCCCACCTGTCAGGAATACCACCTGGGCATTGGCATCACCTTCATCGACATGAGCGTGGGCAACGTGAAGGAAGCTGATCGGCGCAGCTTCGACCTCACCACGCCCTACCGCATCTTCAGGTGAGCCTCCCTCCCTCAACTTCACTTGCCTGCATCCTCCTCCCTCCAGGTGTTTTCTTCTTGCAAAATGGGGATGGTGTCCCACCTTTCCCAGCCCTGTCCCTCCCAAACAGGTCCTTGGTCTTCACCCCCTAATCTACCCTGGCCTCTCCCTCTAAGAAGTCTCACTCCACTCCACCTCCCTCTGGTGTCCCTGGCCCATGCACCGACCACACTACTCTGGGCTGCCCCTCCTGGCTTCGTGCACCTGCTCTGCTCCCTGGATGCTTCCTTGTCTCCAAGGAGCACCTACTCTGGGACCTGTCCTGGGTGCTTCTTTCTGGAACTCGGGGTCCCTCAGTATCTGTCTCTGTCCTCTACCCTCTCTCTGGGCAGCCTCGCCAACCCCCAGGCTATTCCCCACCACTGCTCAGGCTCCATGCTATGCGTGGCTTCCAACCCTGGGCCCATCTCTGACTGTGTGACATGGGAGACACTGTCCTCTTGACCTGGGGAACTGAGAACTCTGACACTACGTGGCTCCATAATACTGGCCTCACCACCACCGTCTCTCCCCTGAGCTCAGCAGGCCACCTGATGAGCTTCCTGAGTGCAAGTCCTGCTGCTTGATGTCTCTGCGCACGCCTCTTCCTGCAGCTTCCCCTGCTCTGCCTAGGGCCCCTTCTCACCCCTGTGCAATCCATCACCACCCCACTGCTCCCACCTCTGTCTCTTCCCATCCCTCTGCCCCAGCTGTCCTGGCCCAGGTGCCCACCACCTTAACCTTTGGCTACATGTCCAAGCCTCTGTGCTCTACCTGACAGCAGACCTGTAGGTTTTTTTGTTGATAACCAAGTTTTTATTTGTTTGCTTATTGCGTTTGAAGTGTTCTAATGGCATCTTAGCCAGAGATTTGTTGCCATAATCCTTACCTGCCACACAACTCCAGCATTTACCTGCTGGTTTCCTCGCCCACTCCCCTGGTTGCTTACTGCCACCAGCCTTAGTGAGGCTGATCTGCTTTTTGGCACCAAGGCCACACCACGCCGGCACACTTCGGTGGTTTTGCAAACTGCACATACCAGGCTGCCATGGGCGAGGTGGTGCTCAGCCCCTCTCCTAAAGTGGTTCTAATGCCCATTACCCCCAGCACTGACTGAGGTAGTGGCAGTGGGTTTTGGGTGGTGTAGACTCTAGACCTTTGTGGCTTAGAGGTGGTAGAGAAAAAGTGGGGTGGGCAGGTATTGTTTGTGTGTGTGTGTGTGTGCGCACACGCATGTGATCTGTTTATGGTCCAGCCAGGGTTCCTCACCCCAAAAAGCAGGGAACACGGTGGCTGGGCTCAGGTGTCTGCATGTTGGTGGAATTCTTTGTGGCTGGGGTCATGGGGATGGGATAGGAAGGAGGTTGAGGATGACGGTGGCAGAGAGGTCTTTGCGCCCTCTCCTGCTTCTCACTTAAACCCTCTGTATGTGCCCCATTGTCCTCAGGGTGCTCTTTGACCTCTGCTTGGCACAGGACAGTCCCTGTCCATCTGCTAGCCTCTACTCTGCCAGTCTGCCCTCCTGCTCGTAGGTTCTGGGATGCCTGTGTGTCCTTCTGCCTCTTCGCACATGCTGGTCTTCCTGTCTGGAACACCTTTTGCACCCCTTCACCTGTGTCAGCCCTTCTGCCTATGAGTCATCCTTTTTCCCAACACCCTTAGTCAGGCAGGGTCTCCCTGGGGTTCCCACCCCCACATGTCTCTCAGGCTCATAGTGTCCTTACCTTAGATCCAGACTGTCTCCCTCTTCTGATTAGAAGCTGCTAGAGCCTTGTCCACCTGCTTCATGCTTCATGTCCCTTGTGCTGCCCCAAAGTCCCTCCAAACCCCTTCCACCAGTCCCCCTACTCCTTTGTCCCCAGCTTCTCGGCCGACTCGGAGCTAGAGAAGGAGCAGTGGCTGGAGGCCATGCAGGGAGCCATTGCTGAGGCCCTGTCCACCTTGGAGGTGGCTGAACGCATCTGGGCTGCAGCCCCCAACAGGTTCTGTGCTGACTGTGGGGCTGCCCAGCCTGACTGGGCCTCCATCAACCTCTGCATCGTCATCTGCAAGCGCTGTGCAGGTGCGTGTGTGCTGGGGGCACCTGGCCTGTGTGGCAGGTGGGGAGCTGCTGTTCATGAAGTTGCTTGTATGCACCACGCTGTTCCCACGCCATCACCCTTTACTGTAAAGCAGGATTTCCATTTGCACGCTATGGGTGGGGATGCAGGCGTAGAGAAGGAAAATGGGTTATTCAGGGTCATCTGGCAAGTAAGTGAACCTGGAGCGAAGTCCAGGTCTGTGGGGTTCTGGTGTCTCTGTTGCATCAGGAGAGTTGAGGCAGGCCAGTCTGGCCAGGGCTCTTGTCCAGAGGGAGACAGGAGACGGGACCCAGGGACATGGTCAGATTTGTGGCTCCGACTCTGTCTAGTGGGTAGAAGTTGAGTTTGGAGACCGATGAGGAGGCTGAAAGTTGAGTATGGAGACCAATGCAGGATCCAGGAGGGAGGGGAGGAGGAGCCTGGCCTGGGAGGCCATGTGCAATGTGAGGGTTTTATAGGATTTATGGTGTGAACGTCTTAATGAGGGATCAGGTGAGGAGGGTGACGGTAAGAGTGGGGAGCCCGAGGTACACTCATCTATTCCTCTGTATGTCAGACACTGCTACGTGCTGGGGATTGGGCCCTCATCGGCGGTGCCCGGGTGGTACCTTTGGGTGACTGAGAGTGGGAATCCTCTGAAGTGGGGAAATTGATGAGCTCAGGAGGAATCTCAAGGCCTGTGGGATTTCTAGAGCAAATGTCCAGGGGCCTTGGGTGATGAGGTCTGGTTGCATATAAGTGATGAACCAAACGGCCGACAGGAGGGAATATGGTTCCCAGGGGGGAGGATGCACAGAGCTATCGTGCCAGGCAGACCCTTCTAGTGCCCCCTAGCCATCCTCCCTGCTCCAGAGGTCCCTCATGGGGCCGGTAGCCTGTAGCTGGTCTCCCCATCCCCAACTCCTCCTTCACCTGTCATTGAGGTTTATTAGGTGCCCACTGTGTGCCAGGCTTTGTTCTGGGCACTGAGGATAGAGCCCTGAAACAGGCAGGCAGGGTTTCCGCTCGCATGCAGCTGACGTGCCAGTGGGGGATGCGGAGTGCACTCGAACTAATAGAAGTCTGGGGGATGCCAAGTGTTAGAAAGAAAATGTGCTGTTGGAGAACGAACTGTTTGTCGGGGAACCCTCTTTGAAGAGGTGACATGTCAACTGAGATCTGAATGACAGGGAGGAGCAGCCAAGGGGAGAGGGGGAAGAGAGTCCAAGCAGGAAGTTGGGGTTGGAGGAAAAGCAGGTAAGGAACTGAGATCTAATTCTGGCTGGAAGTGACCTTGGATGGCCACAGAGGGGCAGTGTGGTGTAGAGGCTGCTGCAGAAGCCTCAGTGAGGGTTGCAGGGCTCAGAGCTCTGGTATGGGGCACAGGAGTGTGTAGCTATCTTCCAGAATTGCGCCAGACGAGGGGTTGGTACTTGTGGCGCTGGGCACTGGGGGCAGGGTGTGAGGGCTCATGAGAAGGGGGTCCAGATGAGCTGAGTCCACCCCTCTGCATACAGGGGAGCATCGAGGCCTGGGCGCCGGCATCTCCAAGGTGCGGAGCCTGAAGATGGACAGGAAGGTGTGGACAGAAACCCTCATCAAGGTGGGGATGCCCCTGCTTGCCACTATTGCTTGGATTTGTCTTGCTCAGCCACTGCCTGGGACATTCCCCTCCCGTCCTCCATCTGCCTTAGAGCTTGGGAGACCTTTGTGATAATCTAATGGGTGGGGATTTTGGAAAAGCTGGCTTTTGGCAAAATCAACAAACTGGCCAGTGAGCTAAGAATGTTTTTTTAAATGGTTTTAAAGGGTTGTATAAAAAAAGAAGAAGGTGTAACAGACTGGATGTTTTCTGTAAAGCTTACTCTATTTACTATTTGGCCTTTTGGAGACTTTGCTGACCCCTGACCTTGTTCACCTGTCATCCCATTGTAAAGATGATGAAACTGAGTTCCCGCACAGGGTTATAATCTGCCTGAGGTTACCCTGTAAATCCATGTTGATCACCCAATCCTGTCCCTTTCTTGCCCACTTCCTGACTGACCCAGGTCTTCTTCTCAGAGCCTCTTCCCTTTCATTTCATCTGAGTTCGCAAGCACCAGTGTGTACACTCTGAGACACGCGTATGCCTGTGCATTCATACTTATGGACTTGAAGTTCCTTGGTACCTACGCCTGGGGGGCTTCCAGTGGAGAACTTTTAATAGGAAGCTGGACCTGGGGTCCTACCACACAGGGCACTCCTGACAGCCCTAGCCAAGCTGGGTGTCACATTCATTTATGTCTGCACTATGTGTCTGGCACATGAGTGATAAGGATTTTGCATTTGTTGATTGACTTTGAAAATAATCCTGTGATTTAGAATTAGAGTACCCAATGTACAGATGAGGACTGTCAGTTCCAGGGAGAGAAAATAACTTGCTAAAGCCACAGAATGTGTCAATAGTAGCAGGGACTGTTTCTGCTTTGTTGTCTGCTGGGACTCTAGCATCCCACAAAGAACTTTGCAAAGAAGGGGGGATGGGGAGCCTAGGAAATGGCTATGGAAGGAGTGCTGAGCAGAAGAAACTGGATTCCTGCACTCTTCTAGGATCAGCTTTCACCTCTGTTGTTGAGAGGGGAGTGTCAGAGACAGAAGATGTTTCCAAACTCCTTGCCCTCCTCACTGGCTGACCATTTAGACACAACTTCCAGCTGTGACAGCCTCAGGAATGCAGAGTTCCAGATGTGGGGCTGGGTGGGACAATGGCAGAGCCCCCAGGGACCTGACACCAGACTGGAGGCGTCTACCTGTTAGACCATCTGCTCTTGTCCTGTCCCAGTTGAAGAGCTGAGCTCAGAGCCCAGGGTCAGAGAGGGAAGCAGGCATGGCCCCCAGCAGGCTGGGCTGCTCCTCACCTTACCTGCTGGGAAATGGGTGGTTGGCTTGGCTCTCTGGGTCCCTTGTTTGACAGCTTCAGAACTTCTGGCTGTTAGCTGTCTCCTCTGACTCTCGCCCACACCTGCAGCTCTTCTTACAGCTGGGCAATGGTGCTGGGAACCGCTTCTGGGCAGCCAATGTGCCCCCCAGTGAGGCTCTGCAGCCCAACAGCAGCCCTGGAGCCCGGCGGCACCACCTGGAGGCCAAGTACAGGGAGGGCAAGTACCGCCGCTACCACCCACTCTTCGGCAACCAGGAGGAGCTGGACAAGGTCAGCACTGCAGCTCTGGGACCTGTGAGGCCACTCCCTTGTCCCTACATTGCCGGGGCCCTCTTGAGACCACCCCCTTTCCTCCTGTTGTCCTGACTCAGCCCAACTCCTCTACCAGCTCAGAGTTGGCATGTGGGGAAACTGAGGCCTACAATGTCCTGCCTAAGGAAAGTTAGGGTAATGCAGGGAGGAGCCAGGCTTGACCTTGGGCCAGTGCCACGTCCCCAGCATCTGTCTGCCTCCCTCTTGATTCCTCTGTCTCCCGCACCCCGTCCTTTTCCTTCTGAATCCTGCCAAAAGGAGTGAACTTGACGGGGATGCTATTTCCTGTCAGGCTCATGAAAAACAGCTGGACGGCTCTGACCCACCCCTATCCACACCCCATTCAAGAGGAGGCCCCATATGGGCCCCAGTCCCTGACAGGCTGGAGCCAAGTCTTGGGCCCTAATCTCATTCAGCTTGAGTGGGAGACAGCGTGCTCTGAGGCAGGGGGGTGCTATTTGTGACCTCTGGTTGGCCCTCAGCCCCTCCCCCAAATAGTCCCATCCTGGCAGCTCCGTCTGTCGGGCTCTAGAAGCCCAGTAGGAGCCAGGCCTCCACCTCCCAGCGACCCAGGCGTCCTGCCCCAGCCCAGCCCAGTCTGGCCTGCAAGCCAGGAGGGCGGCAGCTCCCATTGGTTGGGAGGGCTGGGCAGGCGGTGAGGAATTTCAATGTGGGAGGAATCAGCTCGAGTCCCCTCTGCCCCTCCACAAGGCAGAGGGAGCTTGAGATCCTCCTGGGCTTGCAGGCTGGCCAGCAGCTCTGTGAGCAGGGGTGAGGCCTGGGGAGTTGGGAGCCCTAGGTTCTGCTAGGTGTTCATTGCTCGTCCTCCCTCCTCTGGCCTTTTTTTCTTCTCTTTCTCCCTTCTCTGTTCTCTCTGTGCGTCACCCCAGACCTGGGTGACTCCTTCCTCGCCTCGCCTATGCCTGTATTCCTGCTGGCCCCTGCTCTGCTCAGGCTGACCATCCCTTCCCTTCTCCCAGGCCCTGTGTGCTGCAGTCACAACCACAGACCTGGCTGAGACCCAGGCTCTCCTGGGCTGTGGGGCTGGGGTCAACTGCTTCTCAGGGGACCCTGAGGCGCCCACACCCCTGGCTCTTGCTGAGCAGGCTGGGCAGACTCTGCAGATGGAATTCCTTCGAAACAACCAGACCACGGGTGAGTAGCCAGTAGGACTGTCCCCCTCAGGGGATGAGGTCCCTGCTGATAGTTTCATCCTTTGGTTGGGGTGAGGGGCAAGGGTGGGGGTCCCCCAGGGGCCGTGCAGCACCCTGGGAGGTTTGATTTAAAGGCCATTTCCAAGCTGGGATTACAGCTTCTTGAGGGACCCTGGGGCAGCAGTGTGTAATGTGGAGTGAGTTTGGGTGTCAGTGTATTCATGTGCTTCCTGTGTGTCCCTTTGTGTCCCCTCTCTGTGATTCTGTGTTTACGTCTCTTCCTGATTTGCACCGTGGGGTGGCATCTGTGTGCTGGGGTGTGGGTACCTTGGAGCTGCTCTTTGAATCAAGGATGCTGAGGGTCTGGGGGGTTGTGTGCTGCTGTGTGGGGTGGTGTCGTCCTCCATGCGTGTGACCTCCCACAGCAGCCCTGTCCATTGCTCTGTCTGGGCGGAGTCCTATCACAGACCTGGGTTAGGTCCCATTCGGCTCCTGTTCTTGCAGTGGGTGTGAAGGGGGTGGCGGAGGTGACTGATGCTGGTCATGGCCTCTGCCTGGCCTCTGGGGCCACTTCCCAGGACTCAGGGTGGAGCTCAGTGGCTAGGGCTCTGGGCTTGAGGCCACGGGTGGGTGGAGTGTGCTGGGCTGGAGAGAGCCCAGGTGTCTAGGCAGGCACAGGAGACTACCCAGCTGGCTTGGACTTGGGGCACCCCCCCCACACATTGTTGATCACTGGGAGCAAGGCTGGAGTGAAGTCCCTTTGTTGGCTTCATGCTGTCTAGAACAGACATCTCTCTAGGGGTTGTCCTGGAGTTGGCTCCAAACCTCCCTCATTCTAGTGTCCCTGGCCTTGTGCCTCCACCAGGGAACATGAAGTGAGGTGGGAATTGGGGAGGTTTCAGGGAAAGAAGGTACTAGACCCGGTCTTTGGCCATGGAGTTAATTCCCCCAGGTGTGCAGAGGTGGAGAAATGGCTCCAAAACCCACGAGGTAGGCGTGGGAGGCTGAGGGTGCCCATGTGGGAGCTTAGAAGCCTGGGCTGGGACTTGAATATGAGCCTGGTACCCTAGCCAAGAGGAGTTAAGGTGGGGTACCCTCCTGGACAGCCAGCATGACCAGCGTGTCCCACTCCCTCACTCCAAAGATGTCCCTCGGGTAGACTCAATGAAGCCCCTAGAAAAGCACTACTCGGTTGTCCTGCCAACTGTGAGCCACAGTGGCTTCCTCTACAAGACTGCTTCCGCTGGCAAGCTGCTGCAGGACCGCCGGGCCCGGGAAGGTGAGTGCCATGCCATGCCCTACCCCTACCCCTGCCCGTGGCATTCTGGCACTGCTCAGGACAGGGAAGCTAGGGCTAGCTGGGCTGGGGGACCTGTGAGATGTCAAGAGAGGGACTGTGGCAGAGCCGCATGGCAAGTTTCCTGGATGTGGTCCTTGATACACAATAGGTCTTAATAGATGGGCCTACTGCAGCAGGATAAGACTTGGCACTACACAGCAGGTCACTCACTGCCATTTTCCTTGAAATTAAAGAAGTCTGTCCTGGGCTCCTGCTGGGTGTGGCCCTATGCTGCATCATCGGGTTTCGCAGCTTGTGGATGGTAGGAATTTTGAGGAATGAATTTGCAGTTCCCACCCTCTCTGATGTCTGCTTTTCATTCTGTCCCAGACGCTTGCTACAGCATAGGGTCCTTACTCTATCCCACCAGAGCCCAAAGTTGGCTGTCCTATCCCTTCCTCTCTGTCTTTCTTCATAGCTCAGTCTGCCCCCTGCCCTCTCAGTCTGGTCTCCATAACTGTTTTTGTAGACATACCAGATTCACTCTCACTTTGCACTGACCATTCCTTCTGCCTCAAATGCTTTTCCCAAATGTCTGTATGGTCAGTCACTTCAGTAAGCTCTCTATTTAAATGTCATTTCTGCAGAGATTCTCTTGACCCCCTTATCCAAAACAGTGCCTCCCATCTCACTCCCTTGTCACCCTGTAGCCCTAGCGCCTGGGAAGTGCACAGCATCCAGTGGGCACTCGGCACATAGCTGCAGAATGAAGGGAGCCTGAGAAAGGACTGGTGCTTCTGGAGGGAGCACATCACCGGGGACAGATTTGGGGACACCTCACACTTCGAGGGCAGATGTCAGGCCCTGGTAAACACAACAGGCTGTGGTGGGAACATGGGCCACTCGCTGCATACTGCAGCCCTCAGCAATTTCTGCTTGAAGCCCTGGGACGAAGCTCTCCTGCTCCCAGAGGCTTCTTTGGAACTCTGCTGTTCACAACCTCACTGCCCCAGGCCTGATAATGTCATTTATGTAACTGCTTGAGTCATCCTTTTTGCCCTGGGTGCCAGGAAGCTCTGAGCCACTGTGAAGTTTAATACTGTGGACTGCACACATCTGGATGGCTTCGATATTCTGTTCGTTCAGCTTCCTTTCCTGGTCCAGATTCCCTATCCGTTTCCTTTGTGGGATCTTGCCCGGCTCCTCAGAGCCACTGTAGGAGGAAGCAGGGTGTAGATTGATGGGCGCCCCTGCAAAGGAGGGTGGACATGGAAGGTTTCCTGAGGCCTTCAACCTGTGAGTGGAGGAAGCAGTGAATAAGAGCTGGGGTTCAGTGGAGGTGTAGGGGTGGGCAGGGGCCGAGCCAGTAGGACCTTGAATGCCAGGCCGAGGGCCACAGTCCTGAGGATGAGGGCAGCCATGGGATGTTTTGAGCAGAGGAAGGGGTTGCAGGTTGATCTTCCCTGGATCACTCTTGGGTCTTGCACGGTGTCGGGACCACTGAAGAGGTGACTGCAGAGCCTGGGAGAGGGAGAGGAGTGGGTTGTGCGGAGTGGTGGGGCTGCAGAGAAAGTGAATCAGGAAACACGAATTAGAATGGAGAGGATGTGGGTAAGGTGGGGGGAACTCAGGGAGGATGCAGAGGGGCTTTTCAGGTGGAGGTGGGGCTCCCTCATGGCTCCCCTGCCCACCTCCCTAGAGTTCAGCCGGCGCTGGTGTGTCCTCAGCGATGGAGTCCTGAGCTACTATGAGCATGAGCGGGCAGTGACGCCCAACGGGGAGATTCGGGCCAGTGAGATTGTATGCCTGGCAGTGTCCCCTCCAGACTCTCACGGGTGAGCACCCTGCTGTGTGCTCCAACCTCTTTGACTGCAGAGAGGAAACTATGGCCCAGAGAGGGGCAGGGCCCCCACCCAGGGTCACACAGCAAACTGTACAAGCACTGACCGAGGTCTCCACCATTCTTATTGGGGTGTGGGGGGTGGGGGAGTGACAAGAGCTGTGGGGAGGGGTGGAGGATGGCAGTGGATGGGCGGGTGGGGCGGTTGGGTAAGTCCCGGCCTGTGTATTTGCAGCTTTGAGCACACCTTTGAGTTGTACACAGAGGGAGAACGGCTGTACCTGTTTGGGCTGGAGGGTGCGGAGCTGGCTCGTGAGTGGGTCAAGTGCATTGCCAAGGTGGGCCTGGGTTGGCAGGGCAGGTATGTGACAGGCAGGGTGGGACCTCCTGGCAGTTCCTGTGTGGAGCAAGGCTGGGTGAGGAGCAGCGACACAGGCCAGGCCTCTCAGGCCTGACACAGTCTGCAGCCCTTGAAGGGGAGGTCAGGAGGCTCCCCACACTGAGGAAGAAGGGATGTGGGGCTTGCAGTCTTCTTCAGCAGTAAGTGGCAGTCAGAGCCATCTTAGGGTGGACAGTGCTGACTCTGGGGGGGGAGCTCCTTGTCCCTGGAGTGCAGGCTGTGGCTGGAGGGAAGAGACAGGTGACAGAAGAGAGCTCTACCTGGGGACTAGGGCCAGGTACCCTGTTGAGTTCCCTGTGCAGTGAGAGCCTGTGACTCTTACCACTCACCCGTTAAGTGGTTAGTTGCTGTGGTTCCTGGGGATCAGTGTTTGGAGTCCTGGGGACCCAGATGGGCCAGTCCAAGTCCTGGCTCTTCAGTAACTCCCTTGCAGGTGGGGAAGACATGTAGGGTCTAAGACAGCAGCAGTGTAGTCAGTGCTATGACAGATGGCCAGAGTGCTTTGGCACCAGGGGCATGCAGAGAAGGGACACTCTTTGTGGTGTCTGGAAAGGACCAGAGGAGGGCACATCTGGGTGGACAGGCAGTGGGGCGTGATGCTGCAGTTTGGGTGCAGTGCTGGGTTCCGCCCTGAGGAAGAGAAGAGGAGACAGCTGAGTAAGGAGAGGGTAATCCCCACAAGCTGAGGCACTTGCCGTAGTCCCCACAAGCTGAGGCACTCGGGGTCCCAGAAAGGGGGTGCTGTTGGCTGATACAGTCTCTCTGGTCATCTCCCCCATCAGGCATTCGTGCCTCCCCTGGCTGAGGACCTGCTGGCCCGAGACTTTGAGCGACTTGGGCGCCTACCGTACAAAGCTGGCCTGAGCCTCCAGCGGGCCCAGGAGGGCTGGTTTGCTTTGACTGGCTCTGAGCTCCGTGCTGTCTTCCCAGAGGGGCCCTGCGAAGAGCCACTGCAGCTCCGGAGACTACAGGAGCTTTGTGCGTGGACCTGGACCCAGACCCCAACCTCCAGGGCACCCTTGTTCCAGCTCCCCGTCCCCAGCCCCTGCCTAGAAGTCGAACTGGATCCTGGCTTGGCCAGAAGGAGCCAGCCTGGCCTCCCGTGTCCTCTCGTACCCTTAGGGTGCATTTCAGTGGCCGCTTAGGTTGGTGGGTGGGTCCTAGGAGTATGTGCCCAGAGAGCCTCAGGAGGGAGCAGGCTGGGGATTGTGAACGAGGTCTGGGCCTCACCCTGAGTGGTCCCTTCACAGCCATCCAGGGGGACAACGAGAACCAGGTGCTGGTGCTGGTGGAGCGAAGGAGGTGAGCCATGGCCTCCCAGAGGGGCTCTGACAAGCCTGGGAGAGATGGAGAAGTGACTTGAGTATCCTTTGTGCAGGACACTGTACATCCAGGGGGAACGGCGGCTAGACTTCATGGGTTGGCTGGGGGCCATCCAGAAAGCAGCAGCCAGCTTGGGGGACACCCTGTCTGAGCAGCAGCTTGGGGACTCGGACATCCCAGTGATTGTGTACCGCTGTGTGGACTACATCACGCAGTGCGGTGAGGCCCAGACCCCACCCGTACTGCGCAGGCCCCGCCCCTTGCAGAGAGCCATCCAAGGCCCAGGATCCTTTTGAAAGTAGCCGTGCACCCCGCCCCTCCCCAGGGCTGACCTCTGAGGGCATCTACCGCAAGTGTGGGCAGACATCAAAGACCCAAAGGCTGCTGGAGAGTCTACGGCAGGATGCTCGCTCTGTGCACCTCAAGGAGGGCGAGCAGCATGTTGACGATGTCTCCTCTGCGCTCAAACGCTTTCTACGGGACCTGCCAGACGGGCTCTTCACACGTGCCCAGCGCCTAGCCTGGCTGGAGGCCTCAGGTGGGCCCTGCAACCCATGCTCAACCTTATCAACTTCTGTCTTCGGATCCTCTCTGGTCCCCATCACGAACCTGGACTAGGCATCTTCCTGCAGATAGGCGCCAGCCTGCCTTCCTCTCCTGCTTCTCACCCGTCTTGTCACTGAGTACATAGCCAGGGTCCCTTGGAGGTAGAGCATTCCTCATCCTTGCTGAGTACCTGGCTTGCTTTGATTTGGAGGACACAGGGAGTGTTGTCACCCAGCACGACAGGCAGAGCAGCCAGGGGTGGGGTGGGGGTGTTATGGGGGGTAGCTGTGGGGGTTTCTGACCTGTGACCTATCTTTCCCACCCAGAGATTGAGGATCAGGAGGAGAAGGTCTCCAGGTACCGAGAGCTTCTGGTGCACCTGCCCCCTGTCAACCGGGCCACAGTGAAGGCCCTTATCAGCCACCTGTACTGGTGAGGGGTGATATTGATACAAGGCTCTGGGGGAATGGGGTGGAGAAGATTCCTCTACTCCCTTCCTGGCTGACAGCCCTCCCCTGGGAACCAGGTGGGCATGGGGACTAACCTAACACTAACCTCTAGTGCTTGGTTTGTCATCTTATAAACCACAGGGTGGGAAAATAGATGATTTTTCAGTTTGGGATCAGGGCACTTTGATCACATCTCACAGTGTCCCAGCCCTACTCCTCACCAGGACCCGAGACGTATGCCTTTAGTTAGGAGCCTGCTGACCCCGACCTTCCTTGGCCTCTAGTGACCAATCTTGGACCTGTCAGGAAGATGGTCTGGGAAGCTCTGGGCTGAACTCCTCGCTCATGTATTCTTCCTTCTCTCTGTAGTGTCCAGTGCTTCTCAGACACGAACCAGATGAACACACACAACCTGGCTATTGTGTTTGGGCCCACGCTGTTCCAGACAGATGGGCAGGACTACAAGGCCGGCCGGGTGGTGGAAGACCTCATTAACCACTATGTGGTGGTGTTTAGTGTGCGTCCCCAGGGGTCAGGGGAGGTCAGGACTGAGCTTCTCAGCTGGCAGTGACCTTCTGCCCCTTGCTGTCTCCCCTTCCCAGGTGGACGAGGAGGAACTGAGAAAGCAGCGGGAGGAAGTCACTGCCATTGTGAAGATGCGAGTGGCTGGCACTGCCAGTGGAACCCAGGTAGAGGCTGGGCCTGTGTGGGGGCTGGGGTGGTGGTGGGCACCTGCCCCCAAGACCTCCAGCTGAGCCCTGTCTCCCTGCAGCATGCTGGTGACTTCATCTGCACAGTCTACCTGGAAGAGAAGAAGGCAGAAAGTGAACAGCATGTCAAGGTGAGGGCTGGGGACCTAGAAGCCAAGAGGCCAGTGGAGTCAGGCTGGGCCAGGGCCCAGATGGCTACAGGAGCAGGGATTCCAACCTATGGAGAGCCCAGTTGGGACTGTGTCTGACTCCTGCTGGCCCTGTCCTTTCTTCTCATCAGGACCTCAGAGACATCCAAGGATTCAGAATCTGAGCGGGATGGGCTTGGAATCGCACAGCAAGGTTGTGGCGGGGCAGGGGCCAGGGTAGGCTGACCTCCTTCTCCTTGGTCACCACAGATCCCAGCCTCCATGACAGCCGAGGAACTTACCCTGGAGATCCTGGACCGCCGCAATGTGGGCATTAGGGAGAAGGACTATTGGACTTGCTTTGAGGTCAATGAGAAGGAGGAAGCAGGTCAGTGATCATCAGGACTGGCGTTAAGCAGGGTGTGGCCTCATCTGGGCTGCATCCCCAGTGTGTCCTCCATTTCCCCTCTTGTGTGGGGACCATGGTATGAAAAGGGTTTTGGATGACACTGATGACTGCTGCATTGATGAGGAACGTGGTCTCTGTGATAGTGGTGACAGGTGGCAGGGGTTGAGGTGATGGCTGTCCCATGGCTAATATGGACAGAGAAGGGGTAGATGATGCCAGCCATCCCACCATGATGATGTTTTTTCAGCAGTCAGTGAGGATAGTGTTGGTCGCAGAGGTGACAGTGTTGAATTCAGCAATAGAATTGCAGGAGGGTGACACCATTCTCAGTGGCATAGGGCATGGTGAGTGCTGATGACCTCGCAGGTGCATTAGCGTGGCGGTGGTGGCAGTGGCGTGGGTGAGGGTGGTTGTGATGGTGTTGTGAATGGCTATGGCAGTAAAGAGGGGTGGTGATCAAAGCCTTTTTTGGTGAAGTGTGGTCTTGTTATCCGTGGAGGTGAAAGGTGATCTTGGCTCAATGAAGGTTTGTTTGTTTTACTGTTGTTTGTTGATTGCCAGGCACTAGGCTGAGGAACCAGACATATGATCCCTTCCCTGATGGGGGTCAGTCTGGTGAGGAATGGAGACATTAATCCTATGATCACACCAAGAAAGGAACAGCTACAGCCACATTGGCTGCTATGAAGGAAAGGCCCACAGTGTCACCAGAGCTTGTGACAGAGTCTCTGGCTTTGGGTCTGAGCCAAATGTGGAGAGAGAATAAGGGTTACCTGATGAAGATGGGAGAAATTGCTCCTGGGAAGCAAAAGCAGCATGGGAAAAGCCCTGGTGCGGGCAGAGGCCTGGCTGTGCCAAGGAGAGGAAGCCAGCAGGGGAAGCAGCATAGGGTGGAACTAGAGACGGCGGCAAAGGGGGCTGCAGAGAGGGGGATGGCAGTGCGGGGCAGGGGAAGGGTTAGAGATGGTGCTGAGCGGAGAGAGACGGGGCAAGGGATGAGAACACACACCAGAGGCCGCTTTGCAGGTTTAGCAGTTGTCCAAGGAGAAGCCGGATAGGGCTGGGCAGTGGAGAGAGCCGGGCAGGATGGAGGGAGCGGGAGAGTGCTTCTGGCTTGGGCAGTCTGGTCTCTGACACAGCTGTTGTTTGCGCTGATGGGGACACTTGTGGGATGATCACTGGCTTGGTTTTGCTTGCAGTCAGGTGTGTTAACCCAGAAGTGTGTTTGTGCGAAGGGTGGTCACGTTGGTAGTGTGTTGTGCTAGTGGATGGTGGGAGTGGGTGATGGATGTGTAGGTGATGTGTGCCATGCGTTGGCCCTTGGTGGATCGTTGAAGGTTTGGTCCCAGTGACAATGCATGTGACCTCTCCCCAGAGCGCCCGCTGCACTTTGCAGAGAAGGTGTTGCCTATCCTGCATGGGCTGGGGATTGACAGCCACCTGGTGGTTAAGAAACACCAGTCCATGGAAGCCATGCTGTTGTACCTGGGTAGGTGGGGCCTACAGGGGGTGGGGCAGCCTGGGTGGGTCCCTCTGTCTGTCCAGAACCAGGGTGGGACCTGGTGACAGCTGGGAGCAGCTCAGTCAGAGGGTACTAGGTGGGCTGGCCTGTATGAGGCTGGGGCAGGATAGGGCAGTTTCCTTCATCTGGGGACCCTGCTCTGGGGCATCTGGGTTCATGGGTGGTTGGGTGGTACAGCCCATTCTTACTCCAGTGCTCCCCCAGCCAGCCGTGTGGGTGACACCAAGCATGGCATGATGAAGTTTCGCGAGGACCGAAGCCTCTTAGGTCTGGGGCTACCCTCGGGTGGCTTCCACGATCGCTACTTCATCCTCAATAGCAGCTGCCTGCGGCTCTACAAGGAAGTCCGGGTAAGTGACTGCAAGGGTCTTGTCCCATGTCAGGCACCTGCACCAGAGTGTGCTCTGACACCCATGCACAAACATTCCCCCTTGGTCTGTGAGTGGGAGCATCTCCATCCTGGGGCCTTGGGACAGCACAGCACTGGGGAGAGCTGTAGACTCTTCTTTGGCCCTGGGTGGCCACTCCACTGTGCCTGGTAGCCCTAGTAGGCCCTAGTAGCTGGATGTAGTCATATCGCACACGTCATCACGGCACACACAAGAACATGCTGCATGGTGATGCCCCAGTGTGACCCATGCCTGCCTTGCCACCTCCCATGTCAAATCGCTCTTGCATTCTCCATGCCCGCACTGTCCACAGGCCGGGTGTCCTCCCATACCACACTTCATTTGGGCCTCTCATCTTCTGCACATAATGCCATGTCCCCTACCCACCACTGCACACACTCCTGGCTCTAGACCTAGGGTCACTTCTTCCATAACCCTGATCCTCTATCAAACAGAGCCAGAGGCCGTGGAGCGGGGCCCCTGAGATTGTGAGTAGCTGTGGGCCGACTGCCAGCTGCCTTACACCGCCTGGGGGCCAGGCCAGCCGGGCGGGAGCATGGGGGACAGCAAGGGCTCTAGATCTCTCCAGGCATGGTTCCCTGTCCTCCCATCCTGGGACCTTCATTCCTAACTTTGTCCAGGTCCTTTCTCCAAGATAGGTCCCCTATCAGTGCAATGTTCTACAATTTTCCATAGGACTCAGTGTAGAACTTAAGGATTCAATCATGGAGAACCCAAAGCTTGAACTAGGGTTCTGATCCTCATCTCCCTCTTTCCAAATCTGGAAGTCAAGGGCTATCAGAATATCCTTGCTGCTGCCTACTATTAAAGTGCTAGGGTGGATACAGCAGGCTTGTAGGGTGCCCTCTCAGCCTCCCTGGCTGGTTGCCCAGCTTTCCTTTGCACAATCTGGGCAAAGGGAGCTCATCTACTCCTCCCTTGGGGCTGCCCTACTCTTAGTGGGTTACTCCTAAAAGAAGGCTCTCGCTCAACTTCACCTGAGGATCTGCCTCCCATGAGCCTCTGCAGGTCTCACAGCGTAGATACCCTGTGGAGATGTGCAGCAGACATGGTGCCAGGCCAGCGTGCTGGTCTGAGCTCTCATTGCTGTACCAACAGCATCTGTAGCTCCCTTTTGCCTATCGCATCTCCTGAGGGCATCTGGACAGGCCTGGCTGACTGGAAAGGGCAAAGCAGGGGGAACAGGACCCTTGCGTCCTTCTCTTTGCATGATACACGTCTTTTACAGCAGCCTTGCCTCCTGGGGGTGCCTCTTCTCTTTGCCTCTCTTTGTGACCACATCTGCATTTCTAAGCCTCTCTGTCCCTCTCTGCCCCTCCAGTCAATCCACCAAGGTTCTGGAATGTTACCTCCTTGGTTCTATCTCCTGCTCTGACTTGGTTCACGCCTTACTTACCCCTGGTTCTTTTCCCTTCTCTCCCAGCCCATGACCTGTTTTCTATTTCTTCAGCCCTGTTTTCTCCACATCTTTCCTCCGTCACACCCAAAGCCTTGTGTTCTCTTTGCCAGCAGCGTGATCTGCTTTACAGCCTATCTCAGTCTGCTGTTCCACTGTGGAGTCTCCCAGCCTGCAGGCTGAGTTCTTCAGTGCTCCTGGTGGGGCTTCTCCCTGCTCGCACACAGACATCTTCCTCACCGTGTTCTCTCCACACTGCTTTCCCGCTTTGTGTGTTTTCTCTGCCCTTTGTTTCTCCCATACCCATGGCTTTATCTCCCTTCCCACTGTCCAGCTGCCTCCTGGCCTGCAGCGCAGGATGGATGTTTGGTCAGGTGCTACCCACAGAGGACGTGGGGCTCTCTCCTCAGGCCCTTGGTCTTTAGGAACACTCTGAGAAGTCCCCATTCAGGCCCTCCTAAACCACACCTCCTGTGACAGCATAGAAGTCCCCTCCAGTCTCTAGAGAGCCCATCCTTTTGTGGTAACAGGCAAGTTTAGCAACTCCCCAAACTTGCCAGCTTCCCTAGCCATGCCCTTGTGTCCTCTCTGCTTCTGCTGAGGTACCATGCCTGGGGCGACTGGGGGCAGTGGTGGGGAACAAGATGGAGGTGGCTCAGTCTTGGACCCCCAGCTTTGGTTGTAAGTGAATTTCCCTTCTCTGCCATCTCTCCTGAGGCTGTTGCTGGCTTCAGGGGTGCCTGGTAACAGGAAAGCTTCGAGCAAATGGCCCTCAGAGCAGGAGGAAGACTCCAGCCAAACGGCGTCTTCCCTGGGTGCCATTGCTCCCGTTCCTCTGCTGTCAAGCCAGCCTGCTCCTTCTAAGCCCAGACCCATGTGCAGAGGTGGGGCCAGCAGGGAGCATGTCAGTGACCTGGTGCCCCTCCCCAGTACATTGATCTCTTGCTTCCTGTTCTAGGCCATTGGGATGTTCTCCCTCTGGTCTGTCGAACAGCAGTGTGCTTCAGCTTGAGTTGTTAGCCTTGTGATGGAACCAAAGAGCTGGCAACAGCTGGCCTCAAGCCTTCTGCTCACACGGTCAACCCTGGAGCCTCGTGGGGCTAGGGGGTGGGGAGAAGAGTGAATAATTGAGACAAATGTAGACACATGCAGCTGCCTGAAGCGCTCAGATGGCACCTACCCGTTCCAGCTGGGTGCTGGAGGATACCAGGCAGCTTTTCCCTCCTTGCACCATCTGACCCAGGCTAATGCTGTGAATTGATTCTCCAGTTTGCAGGGCAGCAGGCTGGGGCTGGGCTTCTCTGCCCTGGTCATCCCAGCTGGGCCGGCTGCATCAGGGACTGAGGGTTGACTGTCTGATGCTGCTGCAGGGATGGAGGCTGGGGCTGAGAGCTGGGCTGGGAGGGCTTTGTCAGGGAGGCTTCCTGGAGGAGGTGCCTTTTGCTGGGGCTCAGAGGGGCTGAGAAGTATGAGAAGGCAGTGTCCAGGCGGGAGAACTGCCTCTAGCCCTGCCCGGAGTGACTGAAGTGCACTCTTCTCTCTTCCTTGCCCCAGAGTCACCGGCCTGAGAAGGAATGGCCTGTCAAGAGTCTCAAAGTCTACCTGGGCATAAAGAAGAAACTGCGGCCACCCACCTGGTGAGCCAAAACTCGGGAGACAGACCTGCAGCTGGGGCCTGCAGGGCTCAACACTAACGCGGAGACACAGCCAGGGCCTTTGAACTTAGTTCTGAAGTTGCGGTCCTCTTGACCAGCAGCGTCACCTGCACGCACCTTAGAATCACAAATTCACAGGCGCCACCCCAGGCTTCCTGAGTCCTGGATTCTGGGGGAGCAGCCCAGACCAGGTGTTAGTTAGTTAACAAGATGTCCTAGGAACACTGATGCTCATGTTTGAGAACCACTGGGGTCTTTCTGTGCCTCAGCTCCCATATCTGTGTAATAGGGACAGTAACCATATATCCGTCTCCAAGGGTGACTGTACATTTTCACGTGTTGAAAGGTGCTGCATGCCACTCTTCCCCCTTACACATTACAGGTGCTAGACTTGGTTTTCTGGCTTTCTTCTTGGCTGCTGTCTATGCCTGGCTATCTTTGGGTCTTGGGCAGGCCTAGGCTTTAATATTGGCATGTTTTTGTTTTTCCTTACTCTCTCTCTCTCCTTCCCTTCTTTCTTTTCTTTAGTGTGTGTGTGTGTATGTGTGTGTGTGTGTGTGTGTGTGTGTGGTTCTGGGCATGAAACCCAGGGCCTCGTACATACCAGGCAAGGACTCTACCACTGAGCTGCCTCCTCAGTCCAGGTCTGGGGTGGGAGGTGGGGATCCAAAGTCCTGGGAGGTGGTGGGGGCCGAGAGAGGAAAAGGCCACGGCTATTGTGTGCTCGGCTTGTGAGAAGGCCTCTAGCTTTGCCTTGAGTTTGTTCAGGGTACCGGTGCAGGTTGACAAGTGACCCCACTCCTTTGCCTCTCCTCTGTAGCTGGGGCTTCACGGTGGTGCATGAGACAGAGAAACATGAGAAGCAGCAGTGGTGAGTGAGGGCCCTGTCCTGAGAGCCAGGCTGGAGGGGTAGCAGCACAGGCCCCTGGAGTGAGTCACCCCTCCCTGCCCAGCCATACCCCACTGGGAGACCCTGGGCTGGGGACATGGGCAGGGTGTCCCCTCCTCAGCCAGGCCTTTATCCGGGCCCACACCTCTGCCCTCCCTGCAGGTACCTTTGCTGTGACACACAGATGGAGCTCCGGGAGTGGTTCGCCACTTTCCTCTTTGTACAGGTACCAGTGCTGGGGCCGAGGAGTGGGCGGGCTCCCAGAGGCCCCATTGTGGAGAATGGATGTGCTTACTTCACTCTCCAGGCTGTTCACTGCTTTGAGGAGGCTTTGAGTTGCTTTAATTCACTCACCTGTGTATTCAGTGAGTCATTCCTTCCCAGTGCCTCTGTAGTCCAGGCTCACTCTGCATAGGAGGGAACAGAGACTCGCAAGTGACCTGTTGTACTCTAACTCCTTAGAGCCATGGCGGCAGAAGGAAGCCAGGACCCTAACCTGATGGTGTGAGCTGGGAGCGGGATAGCAGCAGAGGGGAGTTGAGTGCCTGAGCTTGGTGGAGAGCTCACCAGCAGGGAACAGCTTCCAGGCAGAGGGAACAGTGTGTGCCCAGGCCTGGAGATACAGAGGACAAGTACCAGTGGCCAGTGGGATGTGAAAAAAAGAGCCAGAAGGGCCAGAAGTGGGCTGTGAAAAGGGAATCAGGAACAGAATATCAGAGACCCTTGAAAAGGCTAGACAAGACGGCATACATCTGTCAGTACTCTGGGAGGCTGAGGCAGGAAGATTGCAAGTTCAGGGCTGTCCTGGGCAAATTAATGACTGAGACACTGTCTCAAAATTTTAAAAAGATGGGTTATAGCTCAGCGAAAAGACCCTGGGGTCAGTCACTAGTACTACACACACCAACACAAAAGAAGAAGGAGAAAGAAGGGCTGAATGCAGGAAACTGAACTTGACATCACAGAGCTCACTGTGGGTGGGGTGTGCCGGAGAGAAGGGACTGAAGCGAAAAGCCTGCACATGAGGAGAGCAGTGACCTGGCCGCTGTTGTGGCCTAGACAGGAACAGGGTGGTGATGACCCTAGAGTCAGAGCAGGGCCAGAGGCTGGTTCGGCTTAGAACAGATGGGTTAGAACAAAGAGCTGCACAGAAGAGCTCAGAAGTATTTAGGGAAAAGAGAGATCAAACTACCAGAGCCCTGGGCTTTCTTTTCCTTTATCTACATTGTTTTTGACCCTGAGTTTCCTGGTAGTCAAGGCCTAAAGAGACAGAGGGTGAATTTTGTAGTTGGTGGTTCCTGGTAAGAGGAACTCAGCTGTGTTCCTCTTAGAGAAATGTTTTCTTGGTGCTGCATTCTTGGAGAGGTCTGTGGATCTGGAGATGGGAGGTGTTGAGTAACATAACGGGCTGTGTTTTGCCAAGGATGCAGTCATCTGCTCACAGCTGCTTCTCATATCAGCTGGGATCAAAGCTGAGGGTGTCACCTCTGATCTTAGCCGGAGGCTTTTCTGGGAAGGGTAGGTGGATCCAGGGCTGCGTCTGGGTGAGCTGAGGCGTGGTCCAGCCGTGTCTCCCTTCCTCCCCAGCACGATGGCCTGGTGTGGCCCTCAGAGCCCTCGCGTGTGTCCCGGGCAGTGCCTGAGGTCCGGCTGGGCAGCGTGTCGCTGATCCCCCTGCGTGGCAGTGAAAATGAAATGCGCCGAAGTGTGGCAGCCTTCACTTCGGACCCTCTTTCTGTGAGTGACTGTCATCCCGGGGGCAGAGGGCTGGGCCCCTGGGCTCCCACACCCGTATTGAGGCTCCAAGTACCCTCCAGCCCCTCCTCCATCCGTGGCAGCTTCACAGAGCTTCTCCCTGATCCTGGTGACCCCCCGCTCCTGAAGCCTCTGTGACCACACTCCACTGCTGGTGGCCCTCTGGCTGTCACAAAGCTAACGAAAGCTGGCTTTCTGGTGTCCTTACAGGTCCTCCGCAATGTCTGAGTGCTGGAGCCATCCTGGCTCTGGGATTCTGCTGCCGTGACCGTGACCTGGCTGTGACTGGGAAGCGTTTCTGTTCAGACACCCTCATGCTCTGCGTGCCTGGTGTGAGCCAGCAGGGGTACATGAGGAAGCCGCACCCCACATCCCACATCCTGTCGCATGGGGCTCTCTGGCTGGGGTGGGGGCAGCAGGGCAGCCCCTCCTGGTAGTCCAGGTGCACGGTCCCCCTGGGCTGGCTCTCTCACTCCAGGGTCATTCACCCTGAGTCTGTGGGCTTGGGGAGATGGGCACAAGCTCTGGGGGTCATCATTCTTCCAGAGGCTGGAGGCCTTGGGGCCCCGCTGGAAGGGAGCCCACCCCCTGCCACAAATGCCAGAGCAGTGAAGGGCAGGGGCTCGAAAGGAGCACTCAGCCGAGTGGGAAAGGAGCTCTTCGGGGCTGAGAGCTGGACTTGGGAGACTTCAGGCTCCTTCCAGTCTGGGCTGGCTGGGAGGGCCCAGGGTGCCTGATGCCCCTTCCCCTTTTTGGGGTCCTTTTGATAATATAAATATATCTGTATTTTACCCTGTAGTGCTGAGGCCTGTGACTGGTTAACGGCATTGGGAGTCCTGGGTTGGTTAGGAAGCACAGAGGAGAGCACCTAGTACCCTAAAGCTGGAGCCTGAATTCTTTTCTCACCTGGACTGTTGAGATAATCTCCCCTACCCCAGGTGGAGCCTCAGCCTGGCTCAATGCCATCCCCGTTGTACCACTGGGCAGCCAGGCTGGGGAGTGCCTGATGCAGCCCAGGAGAGACCCCAGCCGGGCCGAGCCCCTGTCCCTGCTGCAGTCTGAGCCAGGCCCTGGGTGTTGGTGACTCAGAACAGCCCCGTCAGCAGCCTCTGCTGGGAGCACAAGGCCACAGATTCACAGAAGCTTTAGGAGAGAGGGCTGCGGGTCCCCCTTGGTCCCTGCGCACAGCCCTCCAGAGGTAGGATGGGCCTTGCACCAGGGACAAGCAGACCAAGGCCTGAGCAGCAGGGGAGATAATGGGCTGGAAAGAGACAGATTG
This sequence comes from Dasyprocta punctata, assembly GCA_004363535.1. Classification (NCBI taxonomy): domain Eukaryota; kingdom Metazoa; phylum Chordata; class Mammalia; order Rodentia; family Dasyproctidae; genus Dasyprocta; species Dasyprocta punctata. The sequence continues at coordinate 159,056 of RJWM01001131.1, forward strand.
GGACTCTGACACCGCATTCCCACCTCCTACAGCCTCATTACCACCTGCCCTGCAGGGCCCCACTGGGCAGACCTGCTGACCTTCTGTCCTCTGCTTTGGCAGAACCTGGAGGGGCCACGTGACTCTGACTCCTGAAACCCAGCTCAGTGGGGAGGCCTGGATTCAGTGAGGGCATCAGGGATCTGGACCCCAGGTTCCTTGTCTTTTGTCTTTCAGGAAGCGGAGGTATGTGCCAGCAAACTGGCACAGGTTCCTTGAACCCTACTGCCCTGTTTCACAGGTTGGGCCCAAATCGCTTGAGTCTCCCAACTCTTGTCTTGTCCTGGGTGGGCTGCTCAGGCCAGACTGGTGGCTTGAATTCCTGACCATTCCATCTATAGCATGACAAAGCTGATGGATTCCCTCATCCAAGTGCTCCAGGGTTGGGATTCTCTGGATCTGACCTTGTGGTGTGCATTTAACCTGGGGCCTGGAGAGTGGGTGAAACTGGAGGTGCCTGCCTGCTAAGCTGTCTCTCACTGTCCTGGCATAGGAGCTGGCTGCATCAGCTACATTTGGCCACTGGGGGGCATCCATGGACTGCTCATCATTGCTGTCCAACTGGTCTGGGGGACTCCGGTGTGGTCACCCTGGCTCTGGCTTTGCGGTGCCTGGAAGGTGAAGCAAGATCCAGCCCTACTTTTGCCTTAAGGCTGGTGATTTCCCGGAAGGCAGCACAGCACAGGAATGTGCGTGGGGCTCCTGGGCTCCAGGATCTGAGAGGGAGGGAGCAGCCATTCACCAAGAACCTAATGAGTCAGAGCCATTGCTTCTTACACTGTCTGCTCTCGGAGGGGAGGGAGGTGTCTGTCCCAGGACCACACAGCTTTTCTGAGTCAGGCCTGAGGACTTTCCACTGTCCCATTGGAGGGGTCTCCTGTTCCCTTTCTGATTGCAGTATTGTTTCCCTATCACAGGTGACTCAGTGACCGCAGTGTTGGAGGCTTTGGTAGTCCTTGTCAAAAGGACTCCTAAAAACTGGGCTTTGGGGGGCTCCTGGGTGATTTGTGCACATATTACTTGGGGCTTAGGGGTAGGGACAGATGAGAAGCCCAGAGCTCAGGTTAGGGAGCTGCTCTTGGAGGGGTGTGATTGGGGGAGAGGGTCGGAGGAGGTGGCCAGGACTTGAGGGCCAGTGCAAGTTCAGGCCTAATTCCTGGGGAACCACAGGGAGCCCTGGGTGTGAGGGCTCAGGAGTGGAGAGGAGGCTGAGGGAGGGAAAGGTGTGAGGTGCTTGGAGAGTTGAGACGTCCGCTTTCTCCCTTCTCCCTTCTAGCTCAGCCTTCTACCTTGCAAAGTGACTGGCAACTAGGCCTGAGGAGCCTTTAGACCTCAGGAGACCCCTGGGCTCACAGAAAATGAGTGAGCTAGGGGAGGAGAGGGGCTAGGCCCTACCTCCACTTGGTTCCCCTTGAGCACAGGGATAGGGTTGGCCTGGAGCTGAAGCCTCTGGCCCCAGGCTGTAGTCACCCCTAACCCTCTGCTCACAACGTGCGGCCTTGAGGTAGCATGGGTGTGGGTGCTGACCTTCCGATTCACCAGCTCTGTGGCTTTGGTCAAATGACTTAGGTCTCTGATCCTTGGTGTTCTCATGTGTGCTTTGGAGATATTAATAGTAGCTGCCTCCTAGTGGGTTCTGCAGAGGATTAAATGAGCTAATCAGTGTGAAGCACCTAGCACTGTCCCTTACTAATCCTCCTTTTGAATATGTCTGGGGAGACTTCATGACATCCAGAGTCCTTCCCAGGCCCAGTGTGTTTTCATGCAGCCAGCAGGTACTGATAACCTATGGAGTACAGAACACACACAGTGTGTGTGCGTGTGCGTGCATGCATGCATGTGTGTGTGTGTGAGATGGAGCTCTCATAGGGGTGGGGAGGTATTGATGAAGGAAATCTCCATGGAAGGCTGGAGCCTAAGACTGGCAGTGTCACTATAGGTGGAGCTGAGATGAAGCGCCATCTCCAGGGGAGGGAGGGTGTGGTGTGACCACAGGCATGGCCATGTGACCTGCAGTGAGGCCTGTTGTGGCTGGAGCCTAGTACCCCAAGGGCACCCCAGGGCCTTTCCTCCATGCCTCGGCCCTGCCTCTGAAATATGACCACAACCCAGTCAAATAGGCCCCTTGGGCTCTTCCCCCACTGGAAAAAGGCATAATTCCTGTTCACTTAGCCAGCTCTGTGACCTAAGTGACCCTGCTCTGGGGCCTCTGCCTCTCCCATTCACACAGGTTCAACTGGCCAGAACCTCCCCATCTCTCCCCCAATGATTACTGCCTTCAGCAATCTCTTCTGGGTTGCTTTTCCAGTACACTGTAAAGTGTATGCCTCGGGGATGTGTGTATGTGTGCACATGCACTTGTGTGCGTGGTGGGCCACTTGCACACAGCTAGGAACTGGCTCTGGGGGAGCTGTAAGGAGCAGTGTGTCTGGTCAGCCCTGACCGCCCTAACCCTGGCCTGTACCCTCTCCCATGCCACTTTCAAGCTGTGGAAATTTCCACACTTTCTCTGCCCTGGTTACAGCTCCTGCTGCTGTATTTATCACCCTGGAGACACAGTGACACAGGCGCACACATGCCACACATACACACTCATGCTCCGCATGCACGTGCCTGCACACCTCAGCCTGCACTTCCAGATCTGCAAGTACATCACACACTCGCACACACACGCACGGCACGTGGAGCAACACCCACACGCGAGTGCTGTCTAGGAAAATTGCTCCCCCGCCTCCTGTTGCTGTTCCCTACTCTGCTCTGTCCGCCCACCACCACCCACCTCCAAACACTGGGACCAAAGAGAGGGGCTGGACTGGCTTCCCACCCCTTATCAACCGGGAGCCACTTCCCCTTTGGTGGCTATAGTGTGTGCGCCCTCTCCCCGGCCCTCCCTACTTTCCTCTCTGCCACTTTGCCGCACCCTCTGTCTTCCCTCCACATAAGTCATTCTGAGTCTTTTTTTTTTTTTTTCTTGATTACTCTTTTGATGATAAAGTGGAAACTGACCTTTCTCCCTGCCCTGTCTCCTGAGGGTCTCAGGCTGTGGACCTCACAGGCGATGGAAGCAGAGGGACAGGACAAGGAAGGGAGTTGGGGGTCTGAATCTCAGCTCCTGTCACTTTGTCCCTGCTCCTGGGTGAGAGGAGGGGCTGTGTGCTTGGCACCATGGAGACCAGCGTCATGGTAACGAAGTCCGTAGTCTGGGTGGGCACAGCCTTCCTCCTCCAGGGCTGAAGGGCCCATAGGAGGAGCTGCCTGAAGACCTGGAGGAGGTGGGCCTTGTGTTGGTGCCCACCACTGGCTGTCATGCCTGCCTCTGGCCTGTGCCATCCACCCCCAGAACACTCCACAGAGATCAACTCATTGCACCCATTGGTGCTGCCTGTCACTAATCTAGGTAGACAGAGGTCCCATCCTAAACAGGAGCGCCAGAGCTGGGGGCCTAGGAAGCAGAGCTTGCCAGAGTCAAGCAGCACCCAAGGAGGGATGGAGTGGGTTTGGCTCGGTGGCCAAGCTCTCACCTTTCAGACCTTGGTTCTCCCCTCTGGTTGCCTGTCTTCTGCCCAGCTCAGCAATCACTGGGGGCTGAAGAGTCAGTCTATCAATTCTTGCACGTGGGACGTCTCCATCCTGTCCTTGGTGTTGGCAGTAATGATGGTGCAAATGACAGTGTTGATAAGTCTCAATAGAGCACTCACCGTCTAATGTGCTCAGGCTTTGCGTGTGTCATTTCACCTCATTCTTAGGAGACTTACAAGGAAGGTGACCAGTTGGTGGCTAGTCAGCCCAGCATCACAGGTCCTTCCCAGGTGGGACAGGCAGGCCCAGCCTTCAGGTTCAGAGCTCGCCCCAGCAGGTACTCTTGATGAGTGGTAAACTCTCTCCATTTCTGTTTTTCTTGCTGCAGAGAGGCTGTGGGGGAAGAGCTAGGGCATAATCTGGGTCTAATCTTAGGGTTTCTAGAAACCAGAGGGTTGTTTTTCTAAGAAGATAGGAAACAGGGCCTTATTCTTACGGTTAGACCCAGAGAACCTCTTGCACACCAGCAATGCAGAGATTAGCTACCCATCCCAAGGTCCTGATAGTGTCAAGTCTGCTGCCCAGGCTGGAGCCTGGCAATGGAGGGAAGACCTCTGCTCCTCAACTTGTCTCCCAATCTTGATGGAATCATCACGTTGCAGCTGACTTATGTAATCACTCAAATATAGCAGCTGCCTTTATCCCACTGAGTCACACCCCCTCCATCCCCTTTCAGGTGCAGGAAAAGGGAGGAAGAGGTAGATCAGGGCTGAGTAGGAAGCTCAGGGCCTCCCAGCAAGGAGGATCCTAGTGTCCTGGATTGGAGGGTGATGGTGAGAGGGCTGGGCCTTGGCCCCCAAGGAGAGCAAAACCTTCCAGAATATGAAGCCACAAGGGTCACCTCTACCCTGACCCATCCGTACTGAATTGTATGTGGGGTCCCCTCCCTAGGGTCGTAGCCTTGCTTCCCTGGGTCTCTGTCTGGGAGAAGTGGAAAATTGTGAATAAGGGGGGAAGTTTGAGTTGTCCTATAGCCAGCTCCGTGTTTTACTCACTTTGTGATCTGGCACATCTCTGCCCTCAGTTTCCTTATCTGTACGACGAGGGGATGAATCCTACTGTCTCTAGCATCTGCTCACTCATTCATATTCCTGGAGATGATGTCAGCTTTAGGCAGAAGGTACCCAATGTCAGGTCCAACTCCATTTTCTACTGACTGACTGCTTTTCTCGGAGCATCCCAAATCTACTCATTCCTCCTGAGCCAGACTGGCACATTTTACCCATGGCATAGGGTAAGCTGGAGGGGTTGCTGGAACAGCTTTGAGCTGCTTCTCTCCTGACTTGACGTCTGTCTCACTGTCTTGTCCCTCTGCCCAGTAATGGAGGGGTCACTATCCTCACTAAGTCTCCCCTTCCCTTAACTAGGGCAACTGTCACTGATCTTGGAACCTGAAGCTGACCCATCACTCCTCAATCCTGGGTTCTGGATCCCCAAAGCCACCTTCCTGAGGTGTTGAAGGAGCTGTTTAGTGACTGATGACCTTTAGTTTCCTTGCCAGCAAAGCAAAAGCTTTGTCATCCATGGTATGATAAGGTCCTTGGCTAGCGTAGGAATGCAGGGAACTAGGCTGAGCCACTCCATGGTCATCAGAGCTACAGGTAGCAGCCTCCTGGCTATGGAAGAGGGGGAGAAGCGCCGAGTGGATCTCTGAAATCCCTGCTCCACTGGTTCTCCCGATTCTGGGTTCCTGATGCCAGGACTCAGGTGTGGCATGTTCTGGCCCCCAGCCAAAGGGGGTCATCAGGGTGCTCAGGCCAACCCTCTGTGAAATCTGTATTCTGCCAATTATCAGCCAGTTCCCCAGAGGGCTGAGGGCTGGTTCACACTGCAGCTTCAACTTGTCCTGGGGCTGGGGGGATGGGCACAGAGAAGGCCACTGGGCCCTTCCACCTGCACCCCCCACCTGTGCCCTCTTACCAGGCCTTGCTCCTGTGTGATTCCAGGGTGAGATCTGATGTACACTTCTCTCGTTTCGACTCTCTCCATCAGCACTCCCCTGTTGTGCCTGTTGAGGCTGCCCAAAGGCAGGGACCAAGCTGGATAGACTTTGGCCTAATCTTGAGGAAAGCAGTAGGAAAAATGAGATGTACCTGAGCAGGGGGATGAGGTATTGGGACATATAGCAAGTTAGGGATAGGAAAGATAGCCAAAGGCTTCTCACCCCTCAGCCTAGAATCCTGTGGAAAGTGGGCAGGGTGTGTATCCAACCAGCCCAGGAAAGGTGGCTAGGAGTTAGGATGGGCAGAGAAAAGCAAGAGGAGGGGAAATCAACCGGGGGAGAAACAGGCTATAGAATCTAGGGCAAGGAGAGGATGGATGTACGCTTAGGGAACAGACCTTGCTCCACCTGGAACAGAATGAAGATGTCTATCAGGCCCAAATCATGAAGACCTTAGATGTCAGGCTGAGGGGCTTGGCTTTGATCCTAAGGGCATTGGGGAGCCATGCGAAGATTTTGAAGAGGTATCATATGATCTGTTAAGCATCTTAGGAAGTTGCCATTGGGTGCAGGGTAGATGTCAAATAGAGGAGCAGAGCTGGGATGGAGCTGGGGAATGACCAGAGGGATGGGGAGGAAGCGGAGGATGGGGGCCCAAGGAAGTGGACTGATGTGAGGGAATCCTCAGATCTTTGGTCAGACTTGACACACAAAATGGAGGAGAGGGGAGAGCTGGGGGCTAGGGGTTTACTGGTCGCTCTGACCGAGGCGTGTGTTGGCTGTTGAGTATTCGAGTGTGAGAGAATGTTCCGAGATGTCCGGGAGGCACACTGTAGCGGCTCTGGAGTTCCAGGGAGAGGGCCAGTCTGGGCAGCACGCTGAGCTGTTGGTGTGTTGGGGGATGGCTCCCTGAGTGGGCCGTGGGGGTGGGGAATGAGGAGAGATAGGGCCTGTGCTCCTGCGAGGAGCATACGTATTGAGGGGGCGAAGATAGGGTGAGCCAGGGAAGGAAGCAGAGGAGTGGCCGTCTGGAAGGTGGGAGGGAAACAGCCGCACAGAATGGGGCGTGGGCGGCGCTGAGAATTCGCCTTCTTGGGTAGTGAGGAGGTAGCTGGAGCCTACGGAGCCTGCAGTCCTCCCAAGGCAGTTGGGGGGAGCGCAGAACCAATTCCAGAACTGCAGCCTAACATCACTCTGGGCAACCATCCCGCTTCCCACGGCGGCCTGCCTACCCCTATTCCCTCCTACATTGCCTCAGCTGGCAAAATAAGTGTCTGCTGACCTCCTGTGGGCAGCGGCCGGGGCTCAGCACCTCGGACAGCGGCCGCGGAGGGGGCGGGGTCGACCGCCAGGGCCCTAGGAGTGGAGGAAGTGAAATCTTCTGGGAGGATCTTCGGTTCTCTCCTTTTGCACCTCCACCATCCTGGCACTACCCTACAGGAGTTCCTACCCCAAATCTTGGGGCTGTCACTCCCTTGGTTCCCCCAGTTCTATACTTCCTCAGTGGAGACAAGGGACAACTATTTACTGGAACTTTAGAAACAACCTCCAAAACATCACCGACATTTTGAGCTTGGAGTTTGTGACCCTATCATATTTCAGAAAAGTGAAATAATTTATCTAGGTACATGGAAGAGCTGGGATCTGAATTCCACCTGCCTGGGTCTAAATCCTGGAATCCCCTTTGGATCTTAAGTCCTGGCCCTTGACCTTGTTCCTGTAGTCCTTGTGTTTGTGGAGTCTGGTGTGGCATTGGAATGAGGAGGGAACTCTCACCCCTGAAATTTCTGAGGCAAAGCCACCACCATGGTTTCCAGGGTGCAGCAAGGGAGTTGAGGGGCCAGGTGAGGCCATGTAGTTGCACCTGCACCCACTCACGCTCAGAGGCGGCCTCCTTTGAACTCTTCTGACTCAGCTTCTTACTGCAGACTCCCTGGGCTGCAAACAGGCTCACTAGGGTGAAGGGGAGCCGTGAGAGACCAAGACTGGGTGTGGTCCAGAGCCTGGACAGGATCTCCCCAGCTGACAGGAACAGAGCAATGAGGCCAAGAAACAAGACCCAAGTTCTGGGCTGGTTCAGCTGGTTCAGAACCAGTCTGACCCTTGTTCTCTTGGAGTAAGACAGAGGTCTACCCAGAGTTTTCAGAGATCTTCAGTCCTGCCTTCTAGAGCCATTGGAAACAAAGGCTGCCTTATTTTTTTCCCCTGACACTTCCTAGGCTACAAAACAACCCCTTATTGCAGCACTAAGAAGGATAGGCTTCTTTCATAAGCTGGGTCACACCTGTCCCTCTCCCACCATGGGTACCCCTGTGCCCTTCAGCATGGGTCAGGTTTCCAGTCAGTCTCAGATACCTCTCTCTCTGGAGCCTGTCCCACCCTGCTCAGGGAGGTGGGGTTACTAGTGAGGGTCACTTAGCTCCTCCTCCCTGTAATATACCCCTTTCTGTCGAGAGCAGTTCAGCTCAGAGCATGTCCTCCAGAAATGCTTGCTAATCCCTTTTTTGGGTCAGTGACCCCCTCTGGGCTCCAGAGACACAGGTGCTTCCCTTTGTCACAGTCTACATCCCTCTCCTGCCCCAGCTTGGGTGTTTCTCCAGGGCAAGGGACATTTGAACCATGTCTGATGGGGCTGGCTAGTGTGAGTGTTTGCATATGAGTGCCTGAATTACTGGTGGATCCAGGACTCAAAGTGTGGAGCTTTTCTTGCCTGTATATAAGAGCTCTGCTGAATCAATTCCTGCACCCATTCCATTGCACTAAGCTTTGTCCTGAGGAATGTACTCTGGAGGCTGGGCAGAGGTGCAGCAGCCTCCCCCAGACCTAAAGCCAGTGACAGTGAACCACCCTTAATAAAAGTTCTTGCTCAGGCATAAGCTCCACAGTATCCCAGCTAAGTAGAGCCACCAAGAGGTAGGTTCTGTCACAAGGTTCTGAGTCCAAAGACCACAAGCAAAAGTTCCCCAAGTGTGCTGCATATCATCTGTGTATCTGCTAGGATGCACCCTAGGATGGGACACAACCAGGTGAGGGAACCCAGAGCGGGGCAGACAGTTCTGCATGAGGTCTGGTCCTCTCTGACTTCAGCAGCGCACAGGCATGTCCCCCACCCTGAAGGACTCTGATGGGGCAGCAGAAGGTCTGGGTCATGTCCACCTGCCCCTTGAGTCCCCAGCTCCACCCCTGCTCATGATTGTAAATCATTCATCCTCACTTCTATCTGTCTCCCTCCATTTCAGTCTGATTTTTAAAAAAAATTTTTTCTGGATTCGTTCCTCTATGTGTGTGTTCACCCCATCCTTCTCTCATCTCTGTATTTCCATCTTGATTTCTCCAAGCCTCTGATCCCTCTCCCCTCTCCTTAATGATGTGTTTCTCCCCTTTCCGTCTCTGTTTATCTCTCGGTCTCTCTGTCTGTGAGTCTTTTTTTCCCTCCCTCCAGTCAGTCTCTCTCCACTCCTCCCTCCCTCTCTCCCTCTCTGTCTGGGCCTCTCTCGGTTCCTCCTCCCTCCTCCCTCCTCCCTCTGCATTATCAGACCTGCTCCAGCCTCCTCCCAGAGCCAGCCTAGCAGCAGAGGCAGTGGCAGTGCGAGAGGCGGAGCAGCCGGGGCAGCAGAGGAGGATCCGAGTGTAGAGTCCAGGCTGAGGGGGACAGGCCATTGCTCTTGGACTCTGTGCCTGCTTGGGGTGCCCTGCCCAGAACTCCAGGCAGCGGGGACAGGGCGAGGTGCCACCTCAGTCTGGCTAGGGAGGCAGACGATGAGGAGTGATGGGGCAGGCATGCGGCCACTCCATCCTCTGCAGGAGCCAGCAGTACCCGGCAGCGCGACCGGCTGAGCCGTGAGTACTAGCAAAGGGCTGGGATCTGGATGAGCGCTCCAAGAGGCAGGCGCCACATGCAGGGTCCTGGGAGTCCCTCTAAGGAGCTGGGATTGACATGGGACTGAGCCACGTGGGAGGATCAATCCTGCTCCAGGGCACATGGTTGCTGGACTGCAGCCTAGTGAAGGCTTCTCAGCAGGGTGGGGGTGCCTGGCATCAACCTAGGTGGTGATCAACCTAGGGGGTCCCTTAGGCTGGGGGAGGCGTTGGTGATGAACCCAAACCACCTCGAGGACCTGGGGCTGGGGAGTTCTGCCAAGGAGTTTCAAGGAGCCCTGGGGGCTGACAGTGTCCCAGACCACACGAGGGATATGAGTGCATGTGTGTGTGTGTGTGTGTGTGTGTGTGTGTGTGTAAGGGGGAAGGAGGAAGAGAGAGACTATGAATATGAGTAAGAATACAAAT